>CAJINV010000002.1:11348590-11360876 GCA_905178155.1 Amoebophrya sp. A120 | reverse complement strand
ATCTCCAGTGCATGCACTGGCTGAACATGCCGCGCACCTTGGCCATGGCCCAGCATGAATCTCGCCCGGTGGAGCATTGGGAGAGCGGGCGTTGGGAGTTAATCTCCACCCGCCTCGATGCATGGATTAGCGAGCGCACCGCAGCTGCGACGCACGGCACAACGCAGTCGGCCGACAATGCCGCCCTGTGTGCTCGCAGCGACCCAAGGTCGCTGCAAGCTGGTGCCGTGGCCGCAACTGCTGCGTTGAACTCTGCCTCGGGGAGCACAGTCTCGGAAGAAGGCACGGACGATTGAGAAGGTATTGAATTGTATTTATCTGGTCCAAAATTGTAATTGAACCTCTTCTAATATCGCTGATGTTCAGTTACAGTTGACGACAGGCCTCTACCTTTAACTACAGGCCCCCCCCAAACCCAATGCGAGTGCCCAACATGCATGAATTATCGGAATATCCAAATCCTCTACGGAACAACAAACAAACAGGTTAAGCGACTTTATCCTAACCCCAATGAATCTCGTTGATGTGCTGGCGATTGTGCCGTTCTATCTCGAGCTCTTCGTGGGCAGCAGTGGCGTGCAGGGTTCCACGGTGCTGCGTGTGGTGCGGCTGACCCGGTTGTTCCGGTTCATGAAGGTGGCTAAGTATGTGAACACAATAACGGTGATCGCGAAGGTGTTTACCCGATCTTTCCTCGCGCTCGCCGTGCTGCTGTTCGTGTTGCTCCTCTTCGTGACGGTGTCCGCCTCGATAATCTACTTCGCGGAGTCGGGGCACTGGGACCCCGTGAAGAAGACGTGGGTACGCAGAAACTGGGTCATAGACGACGTGGAGGCCACCCCCTTCAAGTCCATCCCGCACAGCATGTGGTGGAGTTTCGTCACCTACACCACCGTGGGGTACGGAGACATGGCACCCTATAGCTTAGTGGGCCAGCTGGCCGGCATCATCTCCATGCTCACGGCGCTTCTCGTCGTGGCGATGCCAACTTCCGTGCTGCTGAACAACTTCACAGACGTCTGGACCGAGCACCACGCTGACCTCGCGGTGCAGAGCAAGCAAAACCAGATCGAGCGAGAAACGGTACTACCGGATTCTTTGTGCCTTTTTTCCAAGATTTATTTTACGTCCACCAGCTGCACCAACGGGCTTCAAGATTCATTGCTTATATTTGTTTTTTAGTACTCATTCGAGTGAATTAAAATTATGCTAAAAGGGAATTTCAATTTATCATTTTTTTTTACCGACAAGACGGGGGGGCTATTCTGTTCGTCTAACACTTCGAAAATACCTTCAAAATACTTTGCGTTTTTGAAAATTCGCATATTGAAATCGCGCCCGCAAAATGC
Organism: Amoebophrya sp. A120; assembly: GCA_905178155.1. Taxonomy (NCBI): domain Eukaryota; class Dinophyceae; order Syndiniales; family Amoebophryaceae; genus Amoebophrya; species Amoebophrya sp. A120. The sequence continues at coordinate 11,359,527 of CAJINV010000002.1, read as the reverse complement.
TGCTGTATTTCAAAACACACGCCTCGATTTGCAGCCGGGGCGCTGTGCTTTTATTTTAAAATACACGCCTCGAATTTCGGCCGAAAAGTGCAGCTATATTTCAAAAATCACACCTCGGATTTCAGCTGGAGAACTGGACTTGCATTGCAAAAAACGCACTCTGATTCTGAGGCTAGAAACTGTTTCTGCATTTCAAAATCCGCACTATGATCTCCGCCCTCAAGCTGGGAAATTGCGTCGTCGGTTTCCACCACTTGGAAAGATTTTTCGCTTTCGCACTTTGCATATCCAGCGGCCGATCGTAGCAAGCGACTTTCCGGCCGTGGCTCTATGGCCTAAAAAAACTAGTCTGCGCCAATCGGGTGAGTATCCAAAAAACCTGCTGTAGAGCAGCAGGAACCATTTCCAAAAACCCGAGGGAAAGAGGCAAAATCCACAGCGCTGAGATTGGCAGCAGCGCCCTAGCTGCAAAAGGGCAGACGCAGCCAAAGAGCGCGCGCAAAGGCGCGCGCCTCGTCCGGGCGACTTCAAGGCCAGGCCTTCGGTGCCAAGGACCTTGGCGCAGGTCTTTGCTGGAGAGGGCGCGCCCTCTGCCCCTTTCTCCTCGTGCACACGACGCTATGACGCATCCCGGGCGCGCCATTTTGGTGACCGGGCGTCTGAGGTCCCCCGACCACAGCCTTCGGGCCAGATCGCCGGCCGGCCCGAGCTTTTCCCGGGGCGAAATACTTTCGCAAAATACTTTTGAAAGCGGACATTTTCGGCTGCCCCTTAACTTCGTGCACGCGAAGGTATGGTGCCGCTCAGCCGGCCAGTTGGCCGGCAGTTTTGCAAAGTATTCACAAAGTATTTTCCAAAGTATTTTCAAAGTATTTCGGCCATGGGCCAGCTGCCGCGCTCTTTTTGGCAGTTCCGTGGACCATACCTTCGCGTGCACGAAGTTGAAGCGGGATTTTTTTTCGCAAAATCCTGCCTCACCCAGAAGGGTCATAGCACCGCGTGCACGAAGTTGGGCGGGGTCTTTTTTCTGGCACTCAGGAGGGCCGTGCCGTCGCGTGCACGAGGTTGCGAGAGGCCAACTTGGAGCGTACCCATTTTTCTGTGCGTGCGCCATACCTTCGCGTGCACGAAGTTCAGGGGCTTTTTTTTGTGGGAAATTGTTGGCGCTCTCGGGGGCCATTGCGTCGGGTGTGTGGGGTTTGGCGGGGTCTACCACCCTTCGAGGTGCGGCACCTGTCGCAGGACCCATAGAGGGTTGCCCGAGCGAGGTTGCGCGGTTTCTTTTTTTGCACACTTGGCAGCACCCGGGGGGGCCATCACGGCGCCGGGCTCCGCTGTGGATGTTCGTTCCTTGGCCGGGATTGTTTTGTCTGGGCGATGCAGGATTGGCAATACCCGAGAGACCCCTCTCATGTGGTCCACGACCGAGAGGAAAGGAGAGGCCCCGCGGCCGGTGGACCCTGCGCCGCGCCGCCCGGGAGGCGGGCCTTGTCATAGCACAGGGCGCGCGACGGTTAGCGTGGCAACCTTCCTACCCTCTTGCGCCATGTGTTGGCAGCGCGCAGCCCGTGTGACTGTTGCGGTCTTTTCCCCGCCCCAAATTGGGCGAATGATTTTAGGACGGGAAACAGATCGCGGAAAGTTTTTTGAAAGTTTTGAAAAAGTGTGAGGCAGACAGATCCCCCCCGTCGCCTTTTCAGTAAATTTTTTTGTTATTTCGCTGGCTCCGGGTCCGGGTGTGCTCCTGGAAGGCGTAATGCATTCACTCGTCGCGTAAAAATGGTCGGGTTCGGCGGGTCGCTGTCATCTTCGACCCCCGGCCCCTTTGACTTCGTTTACTAGAACTCAACTCGCCGCCGGCACTTAGAGAAAACGAAAATCAGAACGATTTTGAAACAACGTCCTCCCTCGAACGAATGGGAATGATAATGAATCTTCAGGTCGAGAATGTGATGCAGTTTGAGGAGCCGGAAGCCCTGCTGCGGCGCATCCAGATCGAGGTGTATGACGAAAATGTGCTGGGGGAGTTCCTGTTCTTGGGCGAGGTTTTGCTAGAGTTTGACTTGATCGGGAAGAACTGGGACGCCATCGAGAAGGCCGAGAAGGAGGGCCTGCGCAGTCTGCGGGCGCGGGCCCGGAACCGCGACGGTTCGGAGCAGAGTTACGATACCAGCGGACGGTCGACCCAGGCGAACGTCCGCGATAGCAAGAAGTTGAAGCTCGCCCCCGTGGAGTTCGACATCAATCACTTTCACGGGAAAATCGAGGCCCCCCTGCAGAACAACATCATGAAGGTGGTGAAATCGGGCATGGAGAAGCAGCTGAACGCGCAGGGCAGCATCGAGGTGGAACTGAAGTGGACCCCCTTCAACCAGCAGGAGACCGGGCTCCCCGCCATCAAGCACGGCGGGCACACCTTCCACCCGGGGAACTTGACGGTGAAGATCATCCGGGCGAGGTACTTGTACCCGGCGCACGAATCGGACGAGTTTCTCGGCGAGATGATCGCCAGTCCGCACGCCAACGTCTCGGTCTGGCCCAAGGTGCCCAGCTCGGGCGACATCAAGCTGGAGCACATCAACGAGCGCACGAAGACCATGCACGACGACGTGAACCCGGTGTGGAACGAGGAGGTCAGTTTCGACTTTTTCTGGAAAAGCCAGGAGGACATCGAGAAGGAGGAGGCGAAGAAGCTGAAGCGATCCTCCTCCATGCTGCCCGGCAGCCCCGTCCTCGGTGCGGAGTCCTTCGCGCCGCCCGCGAAGGGGGGCGCCGCGAGTGCCGCGGCGGCGCTGCCGCTCGGCGCGCCGGTGGGGACCCCGTCGGGGCAAAGAACCTCTGGGTTGCGAAAACAGGGCACCAGCGAAAGCGGCGACCTGCAGCTGGTGCCCGTGATGGGCGGCAGCCAGATCCCGCCCGGCACCCCGCTGATGGGCAACATGATGGGTGGCAGCAACATGACCATCTCGCTCGACGAAGAGCAGATGGCCCAGGTGATGCGGCAGGTGCTCCACGAGCAGCAGGGTAACAGCAACGCGGAACTGCTGGAATCCCTGCGCGCGGAGCTGCAGAACACGAGAAAAGAAATGAAGCGAATAGCCTCGTCTGGCGGCATTGGCGGAGGGGGCGCAGCGGGAGCGCTAGACGCATCCTTACCGAACCCGCTGTACGGCGGCAGCGGCACGGCCGCCGCAGATATGGGCACCATCGAGAGGGAGCTGCAGGAAACCAGAAAACAGCTGTCCGAACTGATGATGACTGTGAACAAGAAGATCATACCTGGCCTGGTCAGCAACTCCGCGCCCAGCAGGATGCATAATCAACAACATCATCTTCACGGCGCGTCGCAACATCAACATGCACATTCCGGAGGAGATATGAACGACCCCTTCGACGACCATGATCTTTACCCCTCGAATAGGTCGCCAAGTGCTAGCAGAAATCGCGGCAACACGCTCGCGCTTGCGGGCCGCAACTCGCTCGACAGCCGCGGACAGAATAATTCTACCATTGAGTACGACATTATCCGGATCCGCGAGGACGTGCGCGACGTGCGCCGGGGCGTAGCAGAACTCCTGGAATTGACGCGCGGGGGAAACGTTATCGTTTTGCCGGGAGGCGGACCGAGGAGAGGCGTCTTCCAAAACCACATGCTCGACTGATGATAAGCGCCTCGAGATAACGATAGAGTGCTACAGCCCCCGTCGTGTAATCGTGACAAAAACAGTAATTATCTATAATTTAAGATTCCCCAATCCCCATCATGCTGCACCACTCTTACAGTGTTTTAGTACCTGCTCAGTTTCAACGTGGAAATTTTCTACGATCATTGTGCCTGAAGTGTAGTAGGTATCACGTGGCAAATAAGAACGGAAAGCAGAATTCAGAGACTGGCATTCATGTAGTCGGATGACACTACGAGTTGCGCATGCTTTTTATCCCCTCCCCGCAATCTTAAGCTAATGCTTTGCGACCTTTTCTGCCTCAGTTTACACTTTGCAATCTTTTTATTTCTCCTTTGTTTTTGTTTTTTCCACTAACTTTTCCACGGATTTTTTTTGATTTTTATTTTCTGCTTCAACATTTTCATTTTTTTTCGTATTCTGAACCAATCATAAACAGTTAGTTTTCAATTACAACGACACTGAAGTAGGTTGCACACCGCTAAGACAAGCGTGCATGTCCGCTAGAACGCTCACGAAAAGGAGCTCAAGGAGCGTACTAACAGATCACGCAAAAGAATCTACATTATGTGCACAGGATTCACGAACAAGAACATAGCTTTTTGGTGACATGACCATGCAAGACGAGTGAAGCACTTATACTCCGCGGCATCATACATACGTATAGCATCCAGTCGGTCTTGCGGCCATGGATTTTTTCCGCCTGACTTTTGTGAGATGCTAGACCACTCTGTTCCCAGATCTGCGCGTTGGTCAACATATTTCACCCTCTGGAGAACCACGACCAGCTTGAAAGTGATCACGTCGTACAAAATTTTGCGTTTAACCGCGGATATCCACTGTGGAATGCGATGCATTCCCATTCGCAACATTCCAAAATCTATCGTTCTCGCTTCCTCTGCTGACGTTCGTATGACATTCATCGTACACCCTACCTGACGCACGTTCCAAGATTCCAGTGTCGTTCTCGATCCGTTTTTTTGTTTATGTTTTGACCAGCGGTCGAGTATAGTTCATTGATTTGTATGTAGCAACATGCGTGAGAGTTTTTTTTGATTTCGAGGAGAAGCTAGGGTTTGTCAGCGGTCAGTCTTCTATCAATCCATATCTATGGATTTCTCGTTATCGTTACTTTGTGATGTCGAGCTATCGAAGGTGGTGTCGAACAACTTTATGGTCGTGCCTTTAAGTAGAGGTTGCGACTTATTCCAACTGCAAACACGCACCACGGCCACTCGCCTAATATGAATTGATAGCTGGTGCAGGAGTCGTGAGGAATCAATCTCGTTTTCATCAACACATATTACAGGTCCCCTTGATTAATCTATGAATGTTGATCCCCAGAAGAACAAGCCAGGTTTTCACGTTGGATATTAGCAGCGACTCGAAGATCATCTTTTTTTCCTGACGTCGAGTTGGAAAAAATCGGAGTTGTTACGACCCTTTTATTTTTCGCTGAAAGTCAAATGCCTAGCCCTGGCGTAAGCGTAACCGTAAGTGTTGTATTGATAGAAGTGGAAGTCAGTGCTGCAAAAATGATTCTGGTTTTGGATGACAAGTAAGTTCGATCCTCATGTCGGTGTCGGTCGTACACTAGAAGATCATCAATATTGCGGGTCGCCATGACTAGTGAGCAGGAAGATACAACAGCGGATTTTGCTTTCTTCGCCGGTGTTCGCCAGCGCCAGACCGCAATCGCAAGCTCTGTCCGCGATTCCTCTTCGTCCACGCAGGCCGCCCAGCAGGGGCTGCTTGGTGCTCCCGCGAGGAGAGAACGGAAAAGTGCGAAGATGGCAGACATGGCACCGGACGAGAGTCCTCACCAGGATTTTCAGGCGCCTGCAGCACCGGATGAAGGTGGCGAAGCTGTTGACCGGCCGACAACTTACCTTAGTACCGATACAAGGAGCAACCAGCACCAGACAGTTGCACAGAACACAATCAAGTCCAGCTCCAGCGGGAGACGAGGTACGGCCGCACGCCGAGGTGAACAAGAAGAATACCGGCATCATTACAACGGCATGTTAGACAACATTACGGACCAAATCCTGGTCGAGGACACTGGGTCGTCTTCGTCCTCCTCGAGCTCCTCATCGTCACGTACCTTTGTCCGCACCGGCGTCGTAGACGCGCTTAAAGATAGAGATTTGCCCGCGCAAAAACGAGATGTTGAAAAACAAAAACATGATGGTGGTGCCGACAATAATGCAGACGACAAAGAGAAAACAGACAATCATAAGCGTAGCGGCCCCCCGCCCCGCCGCGAGGAGGACCAAGGAGCAGACCCGTCGCATGCGCCTGACCTGATGAGGCTGTTTTGCCTCCTCTCGAACCTACTCTGCGATAACGCATTCGTGCGACAGTTGGATCGTGTGTGCGCGCAGCTTTTGCCGGAACGGAGTAAGGAATTCCTGGCTGACGTGGTAAAGATGCTCCTGTTGCTCCTGTGCGGGTTTTTTAGGGATTTGGTTTTTCCCAGTCTCGTCATCCTGTGGAAAGACGGCGCGCCGCGTGTCCTGACAAAAGCGTATCCGGTGTACGTTCGGTATTTGCGCGAACCGTCACTGGTCGTCAGCGGAACATGGAGTGCTGTCTGTGTTGCTGTTTTGCTGTGCCTCGAGCTGCAGAACCAAAGTTTCCCTCTGGTGGGCTTATTTTCCGGCCCTTTGGCTGGTGGAGGTGGTGGCACCACGGGCGCAGGAGCTGCCTTGACCGCGACATCAAGGTCGTTCACTTCATCCGTCGCGCTGCGCGGCGTGGTGCAGTTTTGGCTACGATGGATAGTGGTTGCGTTGCTCGCCCTCGGAGTGTACAATTTTGCGCAGAGGCTTCGGGAGCTAGGCAAGCCCGTAGCCGCGAATCGGGACGACGTCGTCGAGAATAGAGGGACAAGAACGAATGGCACGACCGACGTTCTTGTTGTGGCAGAAGGGCTACAAGCAGAGCGAGATGAAATAACTGTAAGGGAAGTAGACGAAAAAGATTTGGCCAACGACGAGCTGCGCGCTGCAGCGATCCACCACCACGAGTTACAGGGGCGGGAAACTACCGAAACGGATACAACGGCCGCCAGGTCGCGAGCAGACGAAATGAACGGCGCGCGAGCCAGCGCAGCTTTGCGCGAGCGAGCATTGACTTGTTCCAGGACTACACCAGAGAACTACGAGGTAATATTGCCAACTCCGACCGGTCGCCAAACAACGACAAGGGACGAAGGTCAGATAGTATTAAGAACTGCGGAAGTAGAAGACCTTGTTTGTGCAGAAGTTCTTGCTCCTGCATCAGTGGACGAGCTGGTCGTCGAGCTGGCGGAAGTTCATCGGGGAACGAGCAGGTCTACTTCGGTGGAAGTAGTAGAGCCAGAACTTCCACATCTACCCAAAAAGACAACCCCCGCAGAACTGGTTGCACGCCTGGTGCTCATTCTGGTCACTTTCTACTTTGTTCTGTACTTTCCTTTTTACATCTCCTCACGCGGCATGTCTTACCTCCAGGACACCTTCCGCCACCTGCACGACACCAAACTCCGGGGGTATTGTCACACGACGTTTTTCCCCTCCGCATTATACGTAGAAGAGGAAGTGTTTGCGCGGGGGCAAACGGAAGGCGACATTGACGACGTGTTCACTGACGGTGGATTGATGTGGTCATGGAGGTCGCCGTCTCCGTCCTCCTCGGCAACAGCAGCGCATCTAGCGAGCCGAGCGAGCGCAGGGACGACCTCATCGAAACAGGTGCACCAGCTCCAGACCAATGCTTCTAAAGCCTCTCGTCCTTCGTTCGTGCTTTTACCTAGCGCCGAAAATTTGCGGGCTGTACTCTGGAGCGGATGGACGCTGGGGCGCGCCTTGTTGGTGGTGCTTGTTACCTTTCTGCTCACCTACGTCTGGATCGAGTACGCGCCGGAGTCCGGGTATGGAAGCGTCAGGATTGAAATCGTCAAAGTTGAAATAATTTGCGATGCATAAAATGCAACCCACAAAGTGCCTGTCTTGCAGAGTCGGCAAGGGAGGCAGATTGCAAGCCTGTTGAGGGGCAGAAATAGAGCTGCCAAAGTAGCATGACAAAACGCGTCTTTCTTACCCAAACAGCATTACAAACTGGATTTAGGCACCGCCAAAACTTGTCATGCGCCACTTGAAAACTGGGCTCCAACTGGCATCCATTTTATGCATGACAAACTATTTCAACTCTGACGATTTCAAACCTGACACATCCATACCGGGCGCGCCATCCAGGTACGGAACCTGCAACACCTTGTGGAGCGCATATCAAATGTAAAAATGTCTGGGTCTGGGAGGGTTGGAACTTGTGATGCAAACTCTGAAACACACAAAAACTTGTGTTGCATGAGCGCCAAAAGCTGTCCATTTCTTGGCACGCAAGTAGGAAGTTTCTCATGCGGGACACGCATCATGAGGCGTGCGCAAAACCTGTGATGCTTTTGCCTACATCAGACGCCATTTGCGTGATCCGAAATATGCATGACAAATCTCGCAATCTTCCAGACCCAGACATTTTTACATTTGATAGCGCATGCAGAACTACCATCCCGAGTCCGGACCGCCCCTGGAAACGCTTTGCTGCGCGTGTCTGGACCAGAAAAAAAGCGTGTTGCTGCTCCCCTGCAACCACATTTCGCTCTGCAAGGACTGTTTCTTCCAGCTGCGCGCTCCCAGGTGTCCACTTTGCAACCAGCGTTGCCACAAGTACGTGGAGCCCTGCTACATCTAGTAGGGAAAACTGTTGCTTCGCCGGGTTAAAAGTCATACTGTTACAACTGGCTGCGAGTTCGTTGTGTGCACTAGCACTTGTGCTGTGTCAGCTTCCTCGACCAGCGCGAGCACCATGATGTGGAGGTGCAAGAGCAGGCGTTGAAGAACCAGAACGCTGCCGAGTCAGACTCAGATCTATCGGCACCACATGGAAGATTTGAGTACGCAACAATAAAAACCCCTGCTCACGTCCAGCAGTGGACAGATTTTCTGTCGGCCTGCGTCGTGGACCTTTTTGCGCGTGCAATGTATGATTGACCATGCTGGTGGAGTCAATAGATTTAGCAAGGAACTGTCAATGTCATTGTCAAATTTTTTTACGCACAAGGTGGTTGCTTCCGCATCGACTCTGTTGTGTGTTCTGTGGTTTCTTTACTGAAAGAATGAGGTGGTGCAAGGAGCGTGAGTGACAGTAAGTAGTTTAAATTTATTTGTCAAAGTGGCCACAGAAGATGATCTTGGGATGAGAAATCAAATACAAAACGAAAGGGATACAAAATGAAACTAAAACGTCCTCCTGCAGCCTGGTTCTTGTAGTAGTGGTAGCAAATACTAATTCAGAGGAAACCTCTGGAGGACGGACGCGGAGGCAAAGGGAAGGGCAAAACAAGTATCTAAAGATCTTCGAACCTCGTCGGATAGTAAGGCTCTGTATCAAAAAAATAGGAAGAGACACGGCAGTGGTTGCATTGGTTTTGTACGTTGACTGTAAGGCGCGCACAATCAAGATGCCGGCTCCTGTTGCGTCGCCTGATGTACAAGTGCAGGATGATTTTTTTTCAAATGCAGGATCACTCCAGGACAATTTTCGAAAATTTCGAGAAGCGAAATTGCAAGAAGCCGCGGCAAAGAAAAAAAAAGGCGTTTCAGTAGTTTGCGTCGTTCAAGAAATATATTAGTTTTTTAAAGAAATATCAATTACTACGCGTCCAGCATAGCGTCGTCATTCACGCGAAATACGACGCTATGGTGGAAAAAAGTGAATTTTTGCAACTTGCACAAGCGCACGCACAGTCGCATTTTTTTGTCGTTTTTATTAGCTCCAGAGCGACACGATAGCATCGTGATTGATGATTTTTTCACTGCTTGCGCTCGAGGTGTGGTATACCCGTGCGATCACCGTGACAACTAATAAATACGAAACCACCAATGTGTTTCCTTAATTCATTTAACCAGGCGACGAAGAAGCGAAGCCAAGCGGAAAAGGATGCGCTCCGAGAAAAGTGGATCGCTCGATGCAAGCACTACCTCGGCTATGCAATGCAAAAGTTGTCTATTCGCGAAAGCTAGCCCGTTGTATGGAGTGACATGACTCAGTGTGGGTTTCGCTCCTTTCGGGTGACAACTAAAAGATGCGCGAAACTACTATGAAGCTGCTTAGCGTTGGAATGGATGCTGATGATGATCAAGAAGCTCCGTGATAAATCAAACACTACCAACGAACATTCTACTGCAGCGAAAAGCGCTGGCAGAAATTACTATGTTTGTAATGCTTTCGTAGCTTCGTGAGCGTGACACGATAGTGCTTTTGCGTGGGATAAAGTGGTTCCGTATGCGAAGCGATACTATCCGGCAGATGAATACCCGCAGGACTACGAATATCCCATGAAGAAAACGCGCGATGTTGATGGAACTCTCTTGTATGGCACTGAAGTACTCCAACAATTTGTTTTTTTTGATTTTGCCTCCCAACAACCACGCCCCGACAATCTTTCTGTGATCCATCACTGGCGGTGGCGGATGACGGGTCACCGTGGAGCAGTTCTGTTTGAAACAGCACTGCTATTGATTACAAGTTGGCAGGTTATGTCGCCACAGTGTGTCGATCAACGAGAATCAGGAAAGCAGTAGCCCGAGAAGCCGAGAGGCCGAAAGGCTGAATAACGACCGACAGGCCAAGGGGCCGAAAGGCAGAGAAGGGGCCGAAAGGCCGAGAAGGGGCCGAAAGGCCGAGAAGGGGCCGAAAGGCCGAGAAAGGGCCGAAAGGCCGAGAAGGGGGCGAAAGGCCGAGAAGGGGCCGAAAGGCCGAGAAGCCTCTCTTTCTCCGATTTCCTTTTTCTCGGTTTCTCTTTCTCGGTTATCCTTTCCTCGGCTTCCCTTTTTTCGGTTTCGCTTTCTCGGCTTCTCTTTCTTGGTTTCTCTTGTCGCGGTTTCTCTTTCTCCGATTTCTTTTTTCTCGGTTTCTCTTTCGTCGGTTCGGTTTCTCTCGCCCCGGTTTCTCTTTTCCCGGTTGCCCTTTCGCCGGTTTCTCTTGTCGCGATTTCCCTTTTCCCGGTTTCTCTTTTCCCATTCCCGGTTTTCCTTTTCCCGGTTTCTCTTTTCCCGGCTTCTCTTTTCTCGGTTTCGTTTTTCTTTTCCCGGCTTTTGTTTGCATTTCCCGTCTTCTCTTTTCTCGGCCTTTCGGCTCCTCGGCCTTTCGGCTCCTCGGCCTTTCGGCTCCTCGGCCTTTCGGCTCCTCGGCCTTTCGGCTCCTCGGCCT
>CAJINV010000002.1:11245898-11347183 GCA_905178155.1 Amoebophrya sp. A120 | reverse complement strand
CAATTCCCGGTTTGCAATTCCCGGTTTGCAATTCTCGGTTTGCAATTCTCGGTTTGCAATTCTCGGTTTCCAATTCTCGGTTTCCGGTTTCCGGTTTCCAATTCTCGGCTCTCGGTTTCCAATTCTCGGTTTTTTACGCCCTGGCCAAAGCTTAACTTGATACTTCTTCGTGCTAATTATGATTATGATTTTTGTATCGATCCTTTTTGCTCACAGATTTGTATGAACTTTTTCGATGTGAACCACGACTGGTAGTACCAACCCTGACGCAGTTTTGTTCTTTGATAAGAGGCGCGGTGACTTTCTCGATTGCTGCGGGCTTTTGCGACAGGCAAGCGCGGACTTGGAAAACGAGTGGGGATGGAAGCTTGGGCGGTGGAATATCCGCTGCGAAAGTATCGTTTATCGTGCATGACTTCTCACGAATAGCAATGACGTTGTCGTGACGAGGTCTTCTTTGAGTTTCCCGTTACAGGAGCCGCGTAGTACATCGTGGCAGAACATACAAGGAGACGTGGATTTGTTATGCTGAGTGAAGAATACCTTCACTTTTCACGTTCGCACAGCACACGAGCCCACCGAGCCGCATTTGGTTTTCTGCTGAATATTCATGGATGCAGCAACCAAGCACCTGCAAACATTTTCATTTTATAAGTACAGAACATTTTTTGGCAACATGTAGAAGCATTGCTCGAAGGGCGAACAGGATTTGTACGGCTACGGCTACGATGTTTTCGTGGGGGATATGGAACCAAACTTACCAGTTTGCCCTGTGTCCGGCCGATGCCAGCATCACGTCGTATGGCGTTCTCAAACGTTACATTCTCAACTGTTACATGAATTTGCCATGCAAGAATGGTAAAAGTGAAAGGGATGACATTGCGCGTCTTGCATGACAGATTCTGCCCAGATTCTCAGCCTGTTTGGCTCTTCGAGAATTTGTCATGCGAAGCAGCTTGATCGTGTCAATTCTGATTATGATTTTGCATGACAAATTGTGTAACAGTTGAGAATGTAACATTTGAGAACGCCATACTTCGGAGAAGGATTTGAAACCTGGTATCGTAAGGAAAAATCCCCCCTCCCCATATCGAAAACGTATCCGTCTGAAAATTTGTGATGCGCATTTGTGACCTCAAATCCTGGCTGTCTTGCAAGAAGGCAAGTCCAGAAAGCGTTCCGCATTTTGCAGGCGGTTTGTGATGCTGTTGGGCTAAGAGCGTGCGCGTTTGTCATGCTAGGCGCCTACGTCAAAACCTCTCGACTGAGGCTTGGCATATGCCTGCAGTCCTCTACTGCAAGACAAATCTGATTTGTGTATGGAAATCCAGCATCAGAAACGTCGTTTCGATATGGGGAGGGGGGATTTTTCCTTTTGATACCTGGGGACCTCATTTTTTACGAAGCAACCTACCACGATGCCTGGCGGAAGTATCCGAGAAAATGCTAGGTGCAGTGACACACGTAAGTATTTGTGCAGATCCAGCAACACTACAGATCCAGATGCGGCCTGAAAAATTGCAATGTGAAGAAGATCGTGCTGGCGGGGACGGAAAACACGCATGAAACGAGGGTTCCGGGGTATTTTTGCATGTTGACACAGGCTCTCTGTTTTTGTTTTCCTGCTGCAACTCAGTGTGTGACTGAGCAACTTGTTTCTGCATAGCCAAGCGCAACACTGGAATATCACACACATCGAGGTATAGCTATAGCTTTCTTCCTACAGCCGAGCCTACACAAGCCACGGTAAAAAAGTAGCTGTGCGACGTTCAAAAAATGCAGTCTGCTTGTTGTAGTGTCACGTAGGGAAGAAGCAACATCATTTGGTATGGACGATGCAAACTGCAGTACAATCTCTTTGCAGGAGTACTACCCAGAGTGTTGCATCTTCATGATGCATACTGTTACGATCATCTACTTCCTCACTACTTCAGGTATATCTTGGCCCGGACAAGCAGACTATTGGTTCACGCTGGAAACAGAGAGTAAGCCTGCACGACACCTACGAGTTAGGAACCGACGATTTTTTATGCAAAAGACAAAGAGCCCGTCAGCTTCAGCAACGTACATTTGACTTCGGGTATGCCTGCTCTTGATGCGGAAAAAAAAAAGTTTCTTGTGAATTTTAGGCCCGGCGCTAGTCGGCCATCATTTAAGTCGGCGAAGCTTTCTCGCTCATTATTAATTCAAGAAGTACATACACCAAGGACCGGCAACTGGTACACGAACTGTAAACTTCTAGTACCCGCAGCTAGCAGTCTTGAGCCGTTGCTGCTTTGCGTCTTTCGTTTCATATTCTCCGTCGAAGCTCTGGACCGTCCACAAGTTTCACTACCGAAGCCTGGAGCCCTGGTACTTCATCTTCCGAAGCTTTTTGTTTTTTGCACACTGTACGGTGCAGGATAGATGATGACGACGATGATTTTGAATATCACAAGACCAGCAAAAAAAAGTGACTTAGATAGACGATGAAGAAGTTATCCAATATGTTGCAGCAACAGCAACTCTACAGCAGATCTCAAGCCCCCGCTATGTGGCTAGGCCGAGGACTTTAACGATGTTGAGCTTTTTGTTCACAAACCGAGAGCTGAGTAATTTCTATAAAATTCAGGTTGGATTCTTACACGCTCCCAGAGTTCGTGATCCCCGAAGCCTACGACAAGTTTCCGGTGATGCCACCGCCGCTATCACGTGGAAAAACCAGCACTCCTCATAGGAGCGATTATTTTCTTTCATTAATTTCCTTGATATGTGCAAATGAGAAACATAGTCATTGTCAACATAGCAAGATGAAACAGAACAGAATTTACTTGTATATACATCGTTTCACACGAGCATGCCGCACCAGTAGCGCTTGGCTCCGAGCTGTGTCATTATATATTGAAGCGGGTTTAGCCTGTGCTGCAAATGCAGTCCGCTTCTACGCAGCGAGAGATTGTGTTGTAAGAGTCACTAGGTAGTCGTAGTCACCTATGCAGGGCAACCCGCAAGTGAGGACGTTGGTTTATTTTCCCATGATCACCTAGCAACCACAAGTCCATCTTTTACGTCGAAGATTTACCGGCGGAAGACGCGGGGGAGGAGGACGAGACGACGCGGGGGACCAGCGCGAAGAAGGAAACGCTTCTGCCCGTGGACGACTGAAGGTGCACCGGGAGCCGCTAGTACTAGCTACGCACCATGGAGGATAGTAGTACATGATACGCGGAACAACGTCACCATATCGAGGAAGTTTAAGTTTTATTTTTCATCTACACACTATCACTATTACTAAAGTGAAATGTTTTAGGAATAGATATGAAGGCCGAGGACAACAAGAATCACAAGGGGATAGCGTAGTTTCCGCTTTCAGTTTTTAACGTGATACAAGAACAATACGAGTCTAGGTTCACCGGCGCTGTGCAGCTAGACGGTACATCAATGTCGTCCCCCCAGCTGCGACCAACAGCTGCAGCTTTTTTATGCTGCAACAATTGTTATTGTGCTCAACTGTAAAATGTTTTTGAAATGATGGTGCGTTCGTTAAAGACGATGATTTTGTTGCCACTGCTATGGACTTTTTCAAACTAGAACAATTGTATTTGCAGGGAGAAGTAGTCTACGAGGGATGTAAAATAGGAAATTCGGCCGCCAGGGCTCGTTATTTCCGCGATTGAAGAAGCGCAGGGAAGTTAGTACTATAGTAAAGGTACCTATAATATGAAGATGACCACGAGAATACAGCCTACTGTCGAATTTTACCGCCGACATCAGGACGCCGATGCGTAATAAGGAATTTTTTACATCAGAACGACATGGACGCTCTCTAACTCTACATCTTTCACTTTTGTGGATCGTCCTCGTCGAAGTGTTTCACCTTCGTCGTGTTCAGTCTCCTCATGCATGGGTGGCTTTGCTTGGCCCGACTTGCTACTCCCCAGATACTCCCCGAGAATGAATTTTTTAGAGCAGTATTCAAGCAGAAGTATGATAAAGCAGTCGATGACTGTAGTCGTGGACAGTGGCAGAGCCCAACAATTAAACGGTGCCAGGTTCTATCTTCCCCTGTCAATGTTGCATTTACCGCAGAAGTGGTTCCTCATGATTGAAGACTCTGTATATGGCCGTAGAGGGTAAATAGATAATATCGCTTCGCACGGCAATCGTGCTTGTACAAGCATTGGTGAAGCTGCATCTGTATCAAATCTATCAGTCTACAAGATTGGGGACAGTCACACTCAGCACTTTTTCTACAAAGAAAATCATAATCGCCACGATTTTTGCGCAGCTGATTTGGCACGGGTTTGTTTCTTCCCAAAGTCGATATAGAATGCATTTTTGCAGCTATTAACGGATAACGACAAACCAGTACTCGAGGAAGACGAAGATTTTAGGAAATTGTAGTGGAGGATTAGTACGGTATTACGGTGCCATCTGTTGGCAGCTCTCGTCCTCGTTTTCTTGTCGTCGCATTTCTGCTTCATCCGGATCCGGAATGTCACCTTGTTGTCGCTACCGCGGTTACGAGGTGCGCGTGTATTGAGTTTGTAGCATCGCCGCATCGAAGATAGTGCAAACAAGGCATCATGCCGCGATGTCGGCACTTGTTCGGGGAGCACTTGCGGGATGCTCCAAAGCGGTACCAGTACCGGTACAAACGGTGGCAGATCACGCGTCCGATTCCCGCCAAGGCTTACGCGAAGCGGCCGCCAAGTTTCGCTTCGCAGATGAACCTGTGGCACAACGACGACTTTCAGTACCTCGCGGTCTGCAAGCTGAACATGCACAAACACAAAACCAAGATCGTGCCCTTCCAGTACAAGAAGGACCTACAGTCGAAAAACCTGAACTGCACGGTGACAAATATGCGCGTGACACCCTCGGCGCTCTACTATGGTACCAGCGTCGAGAGGGAGCCGTTGGTGGCATCTTCAAAAGAATACTCATTTCATTTTGGAGCATTGCGTCGTAGTAAAGCAAAAGCTCTTGTTTGGCGACACGAATTGCAAGACGACACTTGTTTTTTATGGACAGAGACGATGGACGCGATCCTGATCCAGGTCACAAGGAAAATCGCGATGCCGCAAACGCAATATCAAAAAAAAAATAGTCGTCCTCTTCTGCCAAAAGATCCACCTAGCTGAACTTTCATATTGTTGCCATGGACGATATGGGCGGTTTCGACAACTACATCATGCGCAGCTCGCCTGAGGAGATTCGGTCTTGCGTCGCCGAAAAGATGAAGAATTTGATGTACTACTACCAGGAAAATCCAGACGTGAAGGCCTGGGGTCTGCCGTGGCACAAGTTGATCCGCAAGAAAGAGCAGAAAGACCCGGCGTTCGCACGGTACAAGTACCTGGCATTTCGCGCTGCCGGAGAAAAACGTCGCGCCCGGGAACATATCAAAGTGAAAAAAGCCCCCACCCCATATCGAAAAGGAAATCTGTGATGCTGGATCTGCGTACACAAGTCAGATTTGTATTGCAGGAAGGCACTGCGGCCAGATCCCCAGGCTAGGTAGGGGCGTATGGGTCTAGTTGTTCAGCATTGCAAACGGCTGACCTTTAGGCCCAGCAGCATGACAAATCGCTTCCATAATGGGGCGGAAGCTTCTGCCCTTGTCTTCTTGCAAGACAAACGTGATTTGTGCCCTCAAATCAGCAACACAAATTTTCGGAAAGATACCTTTTCGATATGGGGAGGAGGGATTTTTCCCGACGATAGAACACAAGCCGTACTCACCCTATTACCTCCCGGAAAGCGAAGCCGACATGGAGCCTGCCAGACAAGAATTTTTGCCCGGGGCGGAAGACGTACTCATTCGTTTCTTTGTATATAGAGTTTGTGCTGAAGCCGCTGCTCTAGCTCCAAAAAAGTGCATGGTAAAGCAGGACATCCTAGAGGTTTACTACATGGCGCCTCTTACTTTGTTTTCCAATACACGGGTTTCCGTTTCTCGATTTGAATCTTTCGCTTGGTTGATATATCAGACTGAATGTTTCTCTTTCTCTTTGGTCTGTCGCTCATGGCCACAGCAAGAAAAGCCGCTAGCTGGCGCAACTAAAAACTATGTTGATGAAGCTACTGCACTATCGACACGAAGTTAAGCGTGAAGGTGAAGTGTGTGTGTGTGAGCATCATGTGAGAACTTGGCTCAACAGAACTTCCGAATGCGGCTCAGTAGTCGTGGACCATGCGAATATTTTCATACAAGCATGAAGTACTTAGATTGCGTGACCACGCAGTTGTAGCGAACCAGCAGTATCACTATCAGATCGTTCAGTCTACATGCAAGAATTTCGCAAAAACTCTCAGACGGAAGTGGTCAAGAACCTCTGGTGGATATCCTTTTCAAAACCGTCCCCACCGTCCGACCCCAGACTTGTCATGCATATCTGCGAGCCTCATGCTCATCTTCAAATGTTATATGTTTCTCCCCCACGGGCACCGACTCCGACGCAGCCGCATGCGGAGCATTCTAAGACTAGGATATGCGAGCAGCAGTTTGTCACGCTAAATAAAGTAGAATCAGGATTAGATGGCCGATCATTCGTTATGCAGCTGCACTAGCTGAACTAACAGGATTTGACTGCGCGCCAAAAATTCATCTCTGGTTGGCATTTGAGAGGGGGATTGTTGGGAGTGTTAGGTCCGCACGTCGGCCCACAATGGTGAAGCCTTGGGGAAGAAAGAATCGTCCAAAAGTGTGGACTTATCTGCGCAGCTGCGTGGTCTGTTCATATCATGCGCAATAGCCTCAAAGCTCGTTGCTTTGTGTAGCAAGATCACCATGATCTGGGCTTTGGGGTGGGGACGTTTTTGCTCAGGAAAGTGGAAGTCGACACCGGAGCTGGAGCGCCGGTTCCGGGACCGCTTGACAGCCGCCCGTCATGTGGAGTTCAAGTTTCCAGACCATCGTGAGCCTGGTGGCTTCCGTCGCGGCCACAACATGATGGGTGGAGGGCCGCCTTGCGAGGACGTGAAAATGCGGGGAAAGAAGGCCTCGGCTTGCGGCCGCCGCTATAAGTTCCGGGACATTAGGCCCTACTGAACCCTTTTTACGGGACGAGCGAGTGACGATCAAAATCTCGTGGAACCTAGATGCTGTCTCTTCGATTTACAGTAGTTTTTTTTGGTGCATTCGTGCAGCTGTCGTCATGGTGGTAGATCACGATGAGGAAGCTCGTCATAGCCCTTTTCAGTGATGGTTTTCGTTTTTCTGCAAGCGCGTGCGTGGGGTAATATTTGGGCCCTCCGCGCAAGTGTTTCTATTTGCATGCACCAGCATGTGGCAATAAGTAGCCCACTAGTACGCAAAAATGAATGGATTTGGCCCGGGGTTCCGCGGCAAGTAATTTTCATGCTTCGCATACATTCCAATTTTGTAGCACATGAAGCTTGATGATGCCCTGCGACTCGTGGCGTTGTGAATTCCTCTGGAAATGACCACAGTTGCTCGAGACGATTCATCATTGCCGACGTTCATTTCGTCTTCGTTGTCGAAGAACAGAGCGATAAATTTTTCTATGTCCTATAAAAATGCGCTAGCGCACCGCAGCTCGAGAGATTCTAGAAGAGTAAGCACAAAATTTTGAGCATCAAAGAGTAAAGAAGGATTGACAGTGCTCGCTGTGAGCAGTTTCAAATTTACCAACCGGCTCTTCTTGAAGCAAATGTGAAATCAATGCGATGTCTTTTGCGCAGAGAAAATACAAATAGACGTTAGTAGGCAAGGATAACTGCTGCACTCAGCGTCGTCCCGCGATGCTGGTTGTCCTTCCGGAGGACAGGAGATACAAGGCACACCCACGGTGAAAATCATCTTTCTTGCGACATCGGTTGCCGGCCAATAGATTGGCAGTACCTAATATTTGTGACGAATAAGTGACCACTTTTGGTGCTGTGTGTCTGCATCCGCGAAAACGAAAAGGTGTTTGAAAAAAACAAATTACGCGTCAGCTGTACTCACCTGCTACGCCGGTGTAAGAACACACAGGGATCCTAGAGGTACAACGACCGGCAGGTACTACAACAAGAACGGTTTGAGTTGCCATGGCGGATGCACCAGACGGGCCCCAGACCACTCTTGCCTCACCCACTACCCCAGCGGATGATCATGCCGCGGTCGCCGGGGACAGCATATCCTCTCCTGTCAAAATATGGCGTTCTCAACTGTTACATTCTCAGCTGTTACATGAATTTGTGATGCAAAAATACCAAGACCATCCACACGATCAAGGTGCTTCGCATGACAAATTTGCGAAGGGCCAAGCAGCACCTAAATTTGTTCAGAATTTGTAATGCTACAGGCGCAACCTTCCCCCTTTCACGTTTGCCATTCTTGCATCAGAAATCCATGTAACAGTTGAGGATGTAACAGTTGAGAACGCCATACAAAAACGTGGGCGCGCCGGTCGCGGACCTGCCACCCGAGGGGGAGGACTCGGATGCAGTCCCCGCTGGTGCCGTGGAGAACGAAGAAGGTGCGGGCGAACCTTCTGTCGCGGAGTTGCAGCAGCCCGGAGCTGCAAGCGATGTTGAAGCGGAGGGACGAGCAGATGAACATCCTCGCGTGGCAGCAGCGGACGGCGACACAGCCGTCGTGGCTGGCCAAGAAGAGGACGCAGCACCACAGGACGACGAACACCAGCAGCTACCCCTGACACCCGGACTCATCGCTAGTCGGAAGCCCGTGACGCTGAAACAGGCCACGTACGCAGAATTGCCCGAAGAATTCACAGACGGCCAGTTGTTGAACGCAGATTATGTGAAGAGGCACATGCTGGAAGAAAGGACCGCGTGGATGACCAATCCCGTTCTCCATGCCCGCCCCGAGGACTACCATCCCTTGGTATTGTTTCCTATTTCATCAACATACGCATTTTTTGCTTTCTTATTTGTGATTTCATGAAGCGCTGCCCATTTTTTTTGTCGATGTCCTGGTGTTGATGACCACCGTCGTTTTTTCATTTGTTGAAGTCGTTTGATAGAAGTAGGAACTTTTTGTCCTGAAAAAGAAGCAGACAAAAGCGCTCAATGAAGTACATTTTTCATTGTAACGTTCGTCGAAAGCAGACAAATTAGGAACCCCTCATTTTTGTGGTCAAAGCCAGAAGGTCAGAATATTTTGATGCTAGGTCCTTAGCAGCTGCATTTCGCTTTATTCGGTTGCAGCGACATCATCAAGCAAAACAGGTATACATGTTTTGCTACCTGCTTGGAACGCTGGAAGAAAGTGAGCGACAACGAATTTGTCTGCGCATGGGCATTCGGTATGGGACCTACGCAGGAAGAACTCTAGCAGCAAACCACGCAGCAGATGATGCAGCTGCAACAGAAAAAAGCTAAGACTAACCTGCTGCGAGGAGCTCATCTTTGCGAGTTTTGACTTCGCCGCGCAACTCGTCGACACAACCAACAGATAGATTTTCGCGAGGTCTCATCGTAGATCGGATAAAGTGATGAATTTTAAGAAATGAAAAGCTCGTAGCTAGTAGCGGCTCATCGTGCTGTGATTGTCTTCCTTTCGATTCAACAGCGTTGTGCTGTTCGCTACCCCATGCACGTGGTAGCTTCCGTGGTCAGTGCATTGGGCTAAGTCGCGGCCGCGGCGGCCCCGGTCTGTTGAGGGTTGTACTATGAGCAAGACATAATCATAAAGCCGCGGGTCAAAGTCAATTCTTACTGAGGACGCGGTCGGATATTTTGAGGAGAACTGAACACGATCAACTTGTGTATGAATGTGTGTCCGCGTCATTGATTCTTTTTCTGTGGTGACACACATTGCCGAACAGCGATCACATTTTTCTGCTCTCTGAAACGAAGTGCCATCTCACGTTCGACATCGCCCTCATTGTGGCCGGGCGTCTCTTACCGCAACACCCTATTTTGAGCGGCCACAGACAGGAGCAGCCAAGTTATTTTTCGGTCGCGGCACGCCCACGCCTCTCGGAGTAGGAGGGGCCGCCGTGTTAATCACGAACACAAGCGGAGCATGAAGATTGTATGCTTGAAAAGGATGGCGCAACGGGCCAACTATTACCAGCAACAAGTGGTCTCTAGCCTATTTGGTGGTCGTGCAGCAAAGTCGATTTCGAGAATATCTGCTGTACGGAGACCTGCTGCCGCTCTGGTAAGAAGTCATCCTAGTGGAAGCGCAAGTGCGTCGCACCGTCGTTTTTTTCGAGTGACCAGAGCCGCTCGCTTCACGGCCAGCGAGCACAATGAGTCACGATCCGCCACGGCAGAGGATGGTGATAACGTGCTGATAAGCAGAGCGCGACTGGACGAGCTTTTGGAAGCGGAAATCTTAAAATTTGCTGCAGAAGACGTGATATGTTGCGCACATGAAGTGTCGTCACATCAACATCCACACACACAACACTCAACACATGTCGACAGTAATATGAAATAGAGGCCTCATTTTCGTAATGCCCGCCCAATACCAAGTTTTCTTTGCGAGGTTCCACCACGTCATTGATTGTAAAGTAAATCAATTGCCACGACGCGGTTGTAATCAACTTTGCCATTACTTGTATACATAGATACTAGCTCTGTGCCATGGCATAGCTGACACCCCTGACGTTCTTCGAGATATACTCCTTGGAGAACGAGTTCATCGAGGAATTTCTGAAGCGGGAGCTTCCTACCCGGTACGCCACACGCCTCAAGCTGATCGAGAGCCTTCCTGGTTGGCAACTGCAGAAGAACCTGAAACACGTGCGAAAGGTGTACAGCGATTCATTCAAGCGGTTACGCAACCTGCAAGCGGCTGACTCCGACCGCTTCTTCGATTTCATCGAAGGCACCAAAAAGCGACACGCGTCCATCGTGCCACACGTGATTTTATGCGGTGCAAAAGTAAGAACTACCATCCGCATCAAGTGCTGAAGAAGGTTCCACTCATCTCTCCCGCTCGTAGAAAACTTGCGCCACCAAAGAAATGTATGTTGCTTCGAAAATTCAAATTGACGACAAAAAATTTTGCTGGCACGCATTTACACTATGACTTGTCGCGCGCAAGGCCTGCATTACCTATAGCATTTGGAGGCATTGTTTGTTACATGATACGTATGATACCATAACCCATGTATAAGTACAAGTAGCTCTCTTTAGAATCGTCTGTCGTATTGATTCCGATCCTCTGGCTCGGCATGGCAAAATTTATGCGTTCTTTATTCTTTTGGTTGCGGAGCGTTGGCGGAACCACGAGCAAGGACGTCATTTGAAAAGCGTAGATTTATAATATTAGGAATGTAGAGTTAGAGTATGAAGGGATGATGTGCAAGTCCAAGTTGCGCATAGATCCCAGGCGTTTCACTCTCCGCAACGTTTTTCTTCCGCACGCGATACTTCTCGTTTCTTTGTACTTCATAAATATCCGGAGTGGCCGACATGTTTGACAAGAACGCCCTAGATAACCGCCGCGTCGACCGTTTCATGTCAGCTTTTTTCCAGTCCCGCATCGGAACGGAATCTTTGACAAACCACTTCCTGCAACTGCAAAAGTCCCAGCACGGTATCATTGACCCAGACTGCGACCTGCTGGCTATTCTGAAGGAGGCCGCTGACGAGGCCGTGGAAATGTGCCGTATGCACTACCCCAAGCTGTATGCAAAGCGGTCGCTTAATAATGCTGACGAGGGTGCTCGCGCTCGACGGCACTGTACCCCGAGAATCGAAATTCGCAATCACAGCCCCGCGACGGCGTCGGAAAACGTGGCTTTCGTGCCCGAGTATTTTCACTACATCTCTTTCGAGATCTACCCTATGGAAAATCACCACTTGTAGCCACCATCTGTAATCATCATAAAGAAAAATATTGCGTTGCCATTCTTGATGTTGGTGTTGCGTCTGCGTGACACCGAGCAAAATTTTGTCTTAAAAATCAATTTATTCACTCGAGGACTCTGACATGGACTGCGACCATGATCATAGCATGGCACATACTTTGTGCACGCGCGTGCACCTCAAGCACCTCAAACGTTTGATGGCGATCATGGTATTGTCACATAGGACAACTTCTTGAAAAACTCTTTACGTGCCGTCGCGGAAAATAACCAGAATCAGGAGCCTATCGGTTCTCCGGCCAACGGTGAAGATCGTGTTGGCGCGAGACGAGCGGAGGCTAGCGAGAATGACGCGGAGCATGAGATTGGGCGCGAATCGACGATATACGTGGATCTTTCGTGCTCTGCCTCCACTATCACGCTTCGTATCAGCGACGAAGGCGGTGGAATTCCGCGAACGCAGTTGCGCAAAGTGTGGAGCTACCTGTACACGACAGCAAAACCCGTCACAGACTTTCACTCCTCGGGCACGGGGGCAGGATCATTATCGTCTGTGAATAGATGCGACATCCCCATAACAAGGCGCACCATATTCCGAATAAATGCATAGGAACTTGCGTTCGTAGCGATTCCGTTATACGCCATGCATGCCTGCTAGTGCAGCCTCATCTACTCCGCTACCGCTAGCGTTTTTATGGCCGTCTGGGTCGCGTTCGCGGCAAGCTTCGATGACTATGATGGAAGCTTGTGATGAATCATTTGATACTTGAAAACAACGCAACTCGTGGTGAGTGTGAGGCTAAGGCTGACCGCAAGGAGGAGGAACGCCTTGAAAAGCTGCTTCCGCTGTGCGTGTGACGAAAAACAAACGCTCTTTGCTCAGCGTTTTGAGGCCTATTCGGAAGCAAGGAAAAAATAAATTGCTTCATTAAAACAAAAATTTTTGCTGCATCGTGGAACTGGAAGCAAGTGTAAATTTGTCTGCTCAGGTAAAAGTGGGAGTCGATCATGCTTTTCAGAGTGATGCGGGAGCTCGGCGTCATCCGACGGGTTGGACTCGGCCGCTTCGAGCAGCGAGGACGGTCGTTCATCTGGAGAAAATGTAGTTGGCGAGTCACCCGGTACAACTAGCATAGGCAGTGAGGAGGAAGAAATGCTTCCGATGGCCGGGTTTGGCTGCGGACTCCCGCTCACGCAAGCATACCTGAATTGGGTTGGGGGGGATATTCAGCTCGTGTCCCTACCGACATTTGGTACCGACGTGTACGTGAAAATCACCAGACCACCGGTGTAGTCGTAAGCAGTTGACAAAGATGAACTTCTACGGAGATGAAGAGGACAGGTTGTTTCTATTTGATACCATACCTGGTCTTCATCAAGTTCAAGATTCTGACTCAAAGGACAATAAACACTATGAATATTTGTAACTCTGAAAGATGGAGCGCCAATGCAGATACTAACGAACAGCGCGCTTTGTCGCGTCGCAGATAAAAACCATGGAAAATGGATCTTCGTTCATCATCGACATCGGTTTCATAACTCCCGAAAGGCTTCCAATTATGAGGCGGAGCGCGAAAATATCATTACATGCGAGACATAGTTCTACTTACTATTTTCATGTTGTAGTCGGTTGTTGCCTCTGCGCGCGCGCCACAATATCCTCGTATCTATAGGGAATTGGAGATGCGATTATTGTTGCGGCCGGCCTCATCTGCCACTGCCGCTTAACGTTAGCACGCTCCGCTAGGTAAGCGCTTTCTTCAGCCGGGCCCCACTTGGTCTTTGGGGCTCTCATCTTCATGTTAAAGGGCAGGCAGTTATGGGATGTTGTGCCGCATACCTACCGTGCTCGTTCCGAGAGCCCCACCTGCACTTGGGGCCGTTCGTAGGGGAAAGGGGGCGCGGTTCTTTTGGTTTTTGCTGCGTAAGCAGCCCCGTCGTTCGACATTTTTTTTTGGGCCGGGAGCCCCACCTGCACTTGGGGAAAGGGGAGGTTCCTCGACCCTGGTACTCAGGCGCCGGGGGCCGCCTACGTTTTTTGGGCCGGGAGCCCCGCCTGCCCTTGGGGCCGTTCGTAGGGGAAAGGGAAAGCGGCTCTTGCGGCTTTTGCCGCGTATACAGCTGCGCTATCCGCCTACTTTTTTTGGGCCAGGAGCCCCGCGTGCCCTTGGGGCCATTCGTAGGGGAAACGGAGGCGGTTCTTGCGGCTTTTGCCGCGTATACAGCTGCGCTATCCGCCTACTTGTACTTTTTTTGGGCCGGGAGCCCCGCCGGCACGGGGGGCCGTTTGTAGGGGAAAGGCGAGGCGGTTCCTGTGGCTTTTGCCGCGTATACAGCTGCGTTGTCCGCCTACTTTTTTTGGGCCGGGAGGGACGGAGCGGGGCCCCGCCGGCACTCGGGGCCGTTTGCAGGGGAAAGGGGAAGCGGTTTATTTTGTGGCTTCTGCCGCGTATACAGCTGCGCTGGACGCCTATTTTTTTTGGGCCCGGGGAAGCCCCGCCGGCACTCGGGGCCGTTTGCGGGGGGAAGGGGAAGCGGTTTTTGTGGATTCTGCCGCGTATACAGCTGCGCTGGCCGCCTACTTTTTTTGGGCCGGGGGAAGCCCCGCCGGCACTCGGGGCCGTTTGCAGGGGGAAGGGGAAGCGGTTTTTGTGGCCTCTGCCGCGTATACAGCTGCGCCGGCCGCCTACCTTTTTTGGGCCGGGGGAACCCCGCCGGCACTCGGGGCCGTTTGCAGGGGAAAGGGGAAGCGGTTTTTGTGTTGGCTTCTGCCGCGTATACTTACAGCTGCGCTGGCCGCCTACTTTTTTTGGGCCGGGGGAAGCCCCGCCGGCACTCGGGGCCGTTTGCGGGGGAAAGGGGAAGCGGTTTTTGTGGCTTCTGCCGCGTATACAGCTGCGCTGGCCCACTACTTTTTTTGGGCCGGGGGAAGCCCCGCCGGCACTCGGGGCCGTTTGCGGAGGAAAGGGGGAGCGGTTTTCGTGGCTTCTGCCGCGTATACAGCTGCGCTCGCCGCCTACTTTTTTTGGGCCGGGGGAAGACCCGCCGGCACTCGGGGCCGTTTGCAGGGGAAAGGGGAAGCGGTTTTTGTGGCTTCTGCCGCGTATACAGCTGCAATCGTTGGCCGCCTACTTTTTTTGCGCCGGGGGAAGCCCCACCGGCACTCGGGGCCGTTTGCAGAGGAAAGGGGAAGCGATTTATTTTTGTGGCTTCTGCCGCGTATACGGCTGCGCTGGCCGCCTACTTTTTTTGGGCCGGGGTAAGCCCCGCCGGCACTCGGTGCCGTTTGTAGGGGAAAGGGGAAGCGGTTTACTTTTGTGGCTTCTGCCGCGTACACAGCTTCGCGGGCCGCCTACTTTTTTTGGGCCGGGGGAAGCCCCGCCGCCCGGCACTCGGGGCCGTTTGCAGGGGAAAGCGAAGCGGTTTATTTTTGTGGCTTCTGCCGCGTATACAGCTGCGCGGGCCGCCTACTTTTTTTGGGCCGGGGGAAGCCCCGCCGGCACTCGGGGCCGTTCGCAGGGGAAACAAAGGGGAAGCGGTTTTTGTGGCTTCTGCCGCGTATACAGCTGCGCTGGCCGCCTACTTTTTTTGGGCCGGGGGAAGCCCCGCCGGCACTCGGGGCCGTTAGTTTGCAGGGGAAAGGGGAAGCGGTTTTTGTGGCTTCTGCCGCGTATACAGCTGCGCTGGCCGCCTACTTTTTTTGGGCCGGGGGAAGCCCCGCCGGCACTCGGGGCCGTTAGTTTGCAGGGGAAAGGGGAAGCGGTTTTTGTGGCTTCTGCCGCGTATACAGCTGCGCTGGCCGCCTACTTTTTTTGGGCCGGGGGAAGCCCCGCCGGCACTCGGGGCCGTTAGTTTGCAGGGGAAAGGGGAAGCGGTTTTTGTGGCTTCTGCCGCGTATACAGCTGCGCTGGCCGCCTACTTTTTTTGGGCCGGGGGAAGCCCCGCCGGCACTCGGGGCCGTTAGTTTGCAGGGGAAAGGGGAAGCGGTTTTTGTGGCTTCTGCCGCGTATACAGCTGCGCTGGCCGCCTACTTTTTTTGGGCCGGGGGAAGCCCCGCCGGCACTCGGGGCCGTTAGTTTGCAGGGGAAAGGGGAAGCGGTTTTTGTGGCTTCTGCCGCGTATACAGCTGCGCTGGCCGCCTACTTTTTTTGGGCCGGGGGAAGCCCCGCCGGCACTCGGGGCCGTTAGTTTGCAGGGGAAAGGGGAAGCGGTTTTTGTGGCTTCTGCCGCGTATACAGCTGCGCTGGCCGCCTACTTTTTTTGGGCCGGGGGAAGCCCCGCCGGCACTCGGGGCCGTTAGTTTGCAGGGGAAAGGGGAAGCGGTTTTTGTGGCTTCTGCCGCGTATACAGCTGCGCTGGCCGCCTACTTTTTTTGGGCCGGGGGAAGCCCCGCCGGCACTCGGGGCCGTTAGTTTGCAGGGGAAAGGGGAAGCGGTTTTTGTGGCTTCTGCCGCGTATACAGCTGCGCTGGCCGCCTACTTTTTTTGGGCCGGGGGAAGCCCCGCCGGCACTCGGGGCCGTTAGTTTGCAGGGGAAAGGGGAAGCGGTTTTTGTGGCTTCTGCCGCGTATACAGCTGCGCTGGCCGCCTACTTTTTTTGGGCCGGGGGAAGCCCCGCCGGCACTCGGGGCCGTTAGTTTGCAGGGGAAAGGGGAAGCGGTTTTTGTGGCTTCTGCCGCGTATACAGCTGCGCTGGCCGCCTACTTTTTTTGGGCCGGGGGAAGCCCCGCCGGCACTCGGGGCCGTTAGTTTGCAGGGGAAAGGGGAAGCGGTTTTTGTGGCTTCTGCCGCGTATACAGCTGCGCTGGCCGCCTACTTTTTTTGGGCCGGGGGAAGCCCCGCCGGCACTCGGGGCCGTTAGTTTGCAGGGGAAAGGGGAAGCGGTTTTTGTGGCTTCTGCCGCGTATACAGCTGCGCTGGCCGCCTACTTTTTTTGGGCCGGGGGAAGCCCCGCCGGCACTCGGGGCCGTTAGTTTGCAGGGGAAAGGGGAAGCGGTTTTTGTGGCTTCTGCCGCGTATACAGCTGCGCTGGCCGCCTACTTTTTTTGGGCCGGGGGAAGCCCCGCCGGCACTCGGGGCCGTTAGTTTGCAGGGGAAAGGGGAAGCGGTTTTTGTGGCTTCTGCCGCGTATACAGCTGCGCTGGCCGCCTACTTTTTTTGGGCCGGGGGAAGCCCCGCCGGCACTCGGGGCCGTTAGTTTGCAGGCGAAAGGGGAAGCGGTTTTTGTGGCTTCTGCCGCGTATACAGCTGCGCTGGCCGCCTACTTTTTTTGGGCCGGGGGAAGCCCCGCCGGCACTCGGGGCCGTTTGCAAGGGAAAGGGGAGGCAGTTTTTGTGGCTTCTGTCGCGTATACAGCTTCGCTGGCCGCCTACTTTTTTTGGGCCGGGGGAGGCCCCGCCGGCACTCGGGGACGTTTGCAGGGGAAAGGGGAGGCGGTTCTTGCGGCTTTTGCCGCGTTTACGGGTGCGCTACCCGCCTAATTTTTTTTGGGCCGGGAGCCCCGCCGGCACTCGGGGTCGTTCGTAGGGGAAAGGGGAGGCGGCTCTTGTGGCTTTTGCCGCGTATACGGGTGCGCTACCCGCCTAATTTTTTTTGGGCCGGGAGCCCCGCCGGCACTCGGGGCCGTTCGTAGGGGAAAGGGGAATCGGTTCTCGTGGCTTCCGAACCAGGGCCCCTGGTGCCGCCTGGCTAGGGTGATAGGAAGATAGCGACCTGCCACACAACCATCGGAAACGAAACGGAACCCCACTTGAGCTTTAGTCTCATCCTTTTCGGAGAAAGGGTAGGCGAGTCTGGCGCGCGAAATTTTTCGAGGCCGCAGCTCTTTCTCTTTCAGGCTGTCGCAAAGAAAAACGGATGCGATTGTGTTTCGTTCCATCGGCTTCTGCGCTTGCGTGTGCGACGTTGCCCGCTCCGATAGGCAAAAGCTTTTTTGGAGCCGGCGCCCCTCTCAGGCCCTCTTTGATACGACCACGAGCCTCCATGTTTTGCAAGAACCAGAACACGCAACATTCGACCTGTCGCGTCCACATGATTCTGGCTGTCGTACCTGATCAAGTCTATCTGGCCGGAGCTGTTCGCGTACTTCTAGTACGGACCGCTTGTAATTCACTCATCTGGTGGTGGTCCACCGAAGATCCTCTACCTTCAGGTTCAAAGTTTTTGTTATACAGAAATGCATTGCTGACGGCCTTTTCCTGCGCACAATTCACGAAGTGTTAACTACGTAATAGTACCCTTTGATTTTGAACCTTCCGCACGGGTAACAACATAAAAGAATGAATGCCTATAGTCTTTGCAGCACACAGACCACACAGGGTGATCCTCATTCCATGGGGCTGGTAGCTCTAGATGAGCTAAAAGCGTAGAGCTGCAACTTGTTAGATGTGAATGTAGTGATTGTCGTGTATCTTCACCGATAGGATTAGGAAGGAAAAGAAGATGCAGGTCCTCGCAAGAACAACTTGCGACCAGAGCGCATGAAATAGCCAAGGTGTTGCTGTATGTTCATCACGGCGAAGCTCTGAAACTCAAGCGGGACATGGCGACAACCTCTCATCGATGCGCTGCCCTCGTTCTGGTTCCGCAGCCCCACCGCATCAGCTGCGTGGTGGCGCTGGAAGATCCATGAGCTCCGCTCTCCCATCGTCTCAATGGTATGCATTTCAATTTCTCCCACCCTCGTACCAGGAAAAGTTCTCAAACAAGCAGCGTGATCATTCGTTCTTGGCGTCGTGTCGCAACGCTTCAGGACCAGCCGACACTGGTGGAGTCCTCGCAGTCGTTACTCTCTACCCTGCTGCGACGTACTGCAAGCTCATCTCATCATAAGAAGGACTACACCAGTGTCACGAAAATGCCGAAGCCAGCAGGAGGACCATCGGGATCCGTCCCTTCTTTTTTGCTCTGTCATCGTGTAGTACGTCCTCCCGGAAGTTGTACTACAGGAAAGCACTTTATGCATGTGCAAAAAGCAACATTATTTCCGACGCACGATGTCCTCCGAGAGCGGAATCCGAATCATGCAGATTGCCGTGCCACGAATATGTATATGCACATGCGAATCGGGCGGCGATGGAAAGCCTCCGAAGCGGCAGACCGCTTTCGGGAAAGCAACCGCGGCATCTGGAATCACCCACCACAGCCGGTGGGCGGGTGGTTTAACACTTTCACCGGGATGCACATCATGCCCAACTTCAAGCAGGGCCACCCTACGCCCAACTACCGTCGATTAAAAGCGCGACGGAAGGTGCCGAACCGTCGCCCCAAAATCCACACCGGCGACTGGACGCTAGCCTGCAAGGGGGACGGGACCTTTCACTGGACGCCGCCCTATCCGCCGCGGGTAAACACGTGCCCGGCGGGGCCCTGGCCCCAGCTGCGGAAGCAAAATATCTACCGGGTGCGCAACCCGGAGTTCTTCCCTCTGCGTTACAAAAACGTCGAGTACCTGGCCAAATGGCAACTGACCAGAAAACCCCATGGCAAACAGCCCTACAAAATGCACATTGTCGCCCGCACCGCGCACGGCCATGCGGACCCCAAGTTCGGGGGAACTGATACAAAGAATTCGACGCGGATGGACGTGGACGACGCCGATGTATCCCGAACAAAAGCATCGTACCTAATCGGATAGATTCAGATACAGATTGTACAAAACGACCACCACTTATAGGCCTGACGTTGCAGCTCGCGAAAAATTGTGCACTAAATAAGAGGTGGAAGTAGACCTCAATATTGATGCATCCATTACACAACTATACCAAAAACGTAGAAGACAATGAATAATTTATCTCGTGCCACCATTGACGTTTTGATCTGAAGAGGTATCGGACGTTACGCTTTTTGCAACGCATACGTAGCACAGCAGAACAATATTCCTCGCGGCGCTTCTGACGCGAAGGTGCCACGTGGTGACGTTGACCGAGACAGAAGCGAAGCGGTCCGAGTCAAGCGACTGAAAATGCCAAAGGAGGCAAAGGTGAAGCAGCGCCCTCCGAGCGACTTCGTGGACGGATTTCACGTACAAAGGGGATATCTCGTCGCAAACACACTCACGACCACCCAGCTTGAAAGCAAGACCGTTATTTGGACACCCCTTCCTACACCTCTAGGCGAGGGGGGGGGTTCTGTTTAGCAATGATGAACTTTTGCACGTTCTGTGGCTTTTGATCTTGATTTTTGGGAGCGTCACAGTTTCCAAACTAGTTTCCGGCACATCTTCATCTTATTTCATATACCTGGTTGCCACGACCACCTTGTGGTGCACCTAGTTCATTCGTTGCCTCCCAGCTATGTCATGATGTTGTGAGGGTGGAAACTTGTCATGTACAGCTACCCCGAAACAAAACAAAAGGCGAAAACTTTTGCAGCGGAACCAAGGCAATACCAACAAAACTTTCGTTGCTTAGTTGGGTGGGCGTCCATGTTTTAACACGTGATAGCACTATGGCTTTCATCACGACCCGAATTTTCAATGGGCGCAAACGGCTCGACTGATAGCCGTTATCTTCGCTGTATGCAAAAGCGAGGCGCTGTCTTGGTGCGCAACAGGGCCATCTTCACCAGAAATAAAAATATGAAAAAAGTGTGAATGAAAATGAAAAGCCTATCCTACTACATTCGAGGGCAGAGCGGCTTTGAAAATGAAATCATACCTTTCGAGGCATGGATATTGCGCAGTCATTTGTGTATCTTGACGTTATCTCCCGTAAGATGATGAACCCGCTGCACTTTTTCCGTCGTGCAAAAAATCGCCACTTTAAGAATGTGAATCACACCAGTAAAAAAAACCCTTTTTCTCCCTCGCGGTCTAGCTAGTTCGAAAAATAAGGCAAGTGCTGGGTGGGAGCTCCAAATGCAATAGGTCCCAAAAGCAAATGACAAGGTTTAGACCCAACAAGATTACGCGGCCGCTCGAACTGATGAAGATGCTTCTTCGTTATATTTATTGTCGTTCTCTTTATGTTCATCTTTATTCCCAGCAGCTTCTTTGTTTGTGTGTACGCAGTGCAATGACGACTACACATAAAATAGAAGCTTTGATGTTCGCGGTATCGCTCAATATATGATGGAAGGGGCCCCTCGTAGATTTCTAGGCTCTTGTAGTCAGATATACCTTTTTTCATTTGATCGAGATCATGGTCAGGCTCAGACTCAGTCTTGCTCTTGGGCACAACGGAAGCATCACCTCTTGGTCAGGCGGCATAGTTGTATTGCGGCCTGCTTCCGCGGCCACGCCTTCTATGCTTATCAGGTAGGCTGTGCTGCACGGACACCAGTGCCAGGGCCACTGGAGCTTTCCTTCATTGTACGCATACTTAGAAGTCTCTTTTATCATCTTTCAAGCGAGGCGCACCACGCTTTCTTCTGAAGTTTAATAAATTAAAAATTCGGTATAAATTATTTTCACCTGGACAAGATCTTCTATGTCTGAAATCCTCATCACATACGAAAGCAAATAACTGAGAAAAGCAACACTTTCCACTGCTTCCTCGGAAGTCCTTCGATGAGTGGACAAGGAGCTCCTCAGGGCGGCCACGGCGCCGGATCTTGGCCGTCTGGTGCGCTTGCAGATGAAAAATCGGACGAGGATACATTCACCTCATCCACTTGCCAGTCCGATACGAACAATGCTGATGATTTATTTTCCGCCACGTTCAATATTCCTGCCGCTCCCGCCATGCCTTCGGAAACTGCAACAGCCGACGAACACCAGCAGAACGAGGGCAAAAATCCTCCCTCTGGCCTTGGCGTAGTTGTGGGCAGTGATGCTGCATTAGATGGCGCTATGAATTTTAGTGTCGAGGATGAGACGGGAGATAGCATTGACTTTGCAGCCTTTCCCACGGCAGAACAAGTCGAGGACTTCGCCACTTTTGACGCGCAGGAGGAGGACGCTTTGTTTCCCACCTTGGA
Organism: Amoebophrya sp. A120; assembly: GCA_905178155.1. Classification (NCBI taxonomy): domain Eukaryota; class Dinophyceae; order Syndiniales; family Amoebophryaceae; genus Amoebophrya; species Amoebophrya sp. A120. The sequence continues at coordinate 11,325,495 of CAJINV010000002.1, read as the reverse complement.
CGTCGCGGGAGCGGCTCCTGGCAGCGACCCTTTTGATGCAGAGCCGAACTTCGATTTTGGATTCAAGACCGACGCACCACCTCCACCTGGCAGATTCGGTCACGGTGGTATTGGTACCGCCTCGTCCTCCAGGGAGGCGGGGACTTTGCAGGAAGATGATTCCTCTTTTTTCCCAAAAGTGCTGGACCAGGACCCTTTTGCGTGCCTTGACGGAATGGATGAACACGACCAGGATGATTTTTTCGCACCGTATCAAAACATCTTCAGGTGGTGGGAATTTCATTTTGATGTGAACGAAAGAGATGTTCCTAGTAAAAATCTGGCATGCAGGCTCTCTTCACCGATCGGTAACGATCACACTTACACACGACCCTGGTTGGACGTACCTCTTTTCGCCCTACCCTTGTCAAATCGGATATATGTTTATTTGAGCAGCAAATGGCGATCTTTGCCGTTCGATTCGAAGCAAATTATTAACTTGCTCGAGCAGTTTTTTTGCAGATCATGCGAGGAGAAACAAAAGCGCCAGCTGGTGCTTTTCGCTGTACTTATCGGCGGAACAGGTTTGTTCGTGGCGCAACGACGCAGCTTCTCATCTTCAAGAGGCTCAAAGGGTCGGAAGTAGAAATACGATTTTGATACATACAAATTGAAGCGAAAAGAACGCATCGTCGAAAGACTGTTCATCAGGATACAGAAAATTCCGCCTGAGTATTAACGTTCCATATGCCAGGGACCGCCGACTTGTTTCGCTTTGACCTGGAGGACGAGATCCGATTTCCCGGGTTGCGGACATCGAAGTCTCCGTCGGGGTATCCTGTGCAAAAGTATCGTACTCGTACTAATTGTAATCTTGCATGACAAACCTACCTTTTTACCTGAATTAGCAATACAAATTTCATTTTTCTTTCTGAAAGAATTTGTAATGCAATTTGTACTAGTACGATACTTTTGCAATGCATACGGGGGGAGTCGGCGGCGGAGTCGCAACGTCCGAACGAGGGGGTATGCTTCAGCGCCAGCAGCAGAATGGCAGTATGCAAGAATACTTCGGGGGCTTCGCGCCCTCGGAGGCGAGCCGGGCCTACCTGCAACAGAGCAACGACAGAAACACCTTTTCGCGAAAGCTGCTCCAGTCCGCCGGGCAGTCCGCTGGGGACCACCATCCTAGTTTCGACCCGACCGCACCCACAAGCTCTTCCCCCTCGTCGTCGACCTCTATGCAAGGGAGGAGTTGCAAACAGCAGCACGAGCTGAAGTTTGAGTCCTCCCTCGATGCCGACCTGTTTGACGTTGACATCATTTCGGATTCCGTAACCCTGTCCTTCGAGACGTCCGGCTCGAAATCGAATACGCCCACGACCGAGCAGGGGCCGGCCATCAACGACCCGGGTTATCCACGCCGAATTTGCAAAACGTGTCTGGGTAGTGTGGCAGTGCTTTCACTGATAACAGGTGAACCATTGAAGTCGCAGCTAAAAAGTAGAACGTCAACGTCTGTTTATTTATACAAGACAAAGGGACATTAAGAAGCTGCTCATCTTCTTTCTATTGTATTCACGCATGAATCGCAGCAGGAGTCGTGCCATGGTTTAATTTGTTCAAACGCCGAGCTTCTCGTGCCAGAGGGGCATGATTCCGACGGAGTGAGGTGCGCTCGCGAAACCCGTAAAGATGCATGCTCCATGATCATGATTCACGACGCTCAAGCTCAGGCACACACTTCACAGCAACCAGGCATTCAAAAAGCGGTGTGTGGAACTTGCTGACTCTTGTTCAGAACATAACGTTTTTTGCATTCGATGCAGTTGACGAAAAAACCAAAAGCGTAATATCATCCGAGATTCCAGTCGAGGAGGGCCACGACTTGTTGGAGGTAACCCCTTATGAACTGCAAAACTATCGTACTAGTAGTAATTGCAATACAAATTAGCTCAGCACGACAAATGGAATTTGTCATGCTGTTTTGCCTTGGGATGGAGATTTGTAATGCATGATTGCGATTACTACGAGTGCGATACTTTTGCACAGGATACCCCTTTCTCGTTTGTTCACCAGACGACGAGTCCTTCGGGAAGTAGATCCCCTGCGAGCCCCAATGCAAGCCAAGCTGCGGGCGAGGGCGAGCAAAAAAGCTCTTCCGCGTCACCCCTTGCAGTAAAGCAGGAATCGGTAGATCAGGACGGAAGCATCGCTGCGAAGAAAACCACCGAAGTGGTGACACCGCTGCAAACGGCGTCAATACAGAAATTCACCGCGCAACAAGACGTAGAAGCTGCCTCTACTGCTGGAACGGGAGCCACCAGATCTACCGCGACCACCAGTGGGCCAGAAACAGAGGTAGCGGACCATGTGACGAGCGCAGGAAGCAGCGAAAGGCATTCGAGCAACGAAAAAAAATCAGTTGCCTCACCGTCCGGCGCAGGGAGTACACAAAGTCCAAGCGGCGGAGGCCTGGATGGCAGCGCGTTTTCCATTTTCACGGTGGTACGCACTGCAAAAGTGAAAAGCATCGCTCACGCACACACAAAATGCATTGCTTGTGTACGAAAGAATTTGAATCATCGGGCGCTTTGCTGTGTTTTTCAAAGAGGAAATTTTGTCTGCTGATGCTGTTGCTGGACGCGAGGTTTCTATGGCGTCGTCAAACTTGTATTTGCCTCAAGCTGTAAAAAATTTTCCGCGCGCCTTTTTTTGTATTTGATATCCATCATGTTGCACACGTATAGCCCCCCACTATGTTGCACACCTAATGAAATCGCTAGCCTATTCGCAGCGCTTCTCAGTGGCTAAAGACGGAGCTATCCGGCGCTGCTGCTCCACGGACTTGCCTCGGAGCGCCCCTGCAGCCAGGAGGTGCTGCAGCAGGTCCTCTTGCAGTCCAGCCGCTAGACAATGGGCCTCAATCTGTGCAAGTCGGTCGGAGTCGAGGGCGCAAACGGAATCGGCCGCGGCTGCGCCTCCCCTTGTTTCTAATGTCGCGCAGCTGTGCACGCGTGTACCGGCAGGCGCGCGCGCATTTTGCCTTTGCGGCTTTTTCGGCAAAATGCGAAAAGCCCGAGAGCCTTTCGGGAAGGGTTCCCAGAGGGGTTCCGGGACCCCTTTTGGGGAGGGGTAGCACCATCGTGATTCGAAGAAAAAGCAATAGGCTTTTTTTTAGGGTTCCGGGCACCCCTCCGGCTCCCCCTTTTTGGAAGGGCTCCGGAAAGGCCTTCGCGGCCAACATGTGTGCGTGGTGCCTGCTAGAGACGACGAGGCCAGGGCCTGTGTAGACATCTCGCGGGGCGTTTCCAGCCTCACACGCTGACCCAGGCCATAGCGGCAAATAGCTGCACGGAGAGAGCAATCCGGAAAAATGAGAAAAATATTGCGCGCGCCCGGCGTTTTCTAGGTGGAAACATCAGCCACAGAAGAACCCCCAGCGCCCCGCCCCCCTTCGCGTCAATACTCACTTACCTACTGGAGCAGTGTTGCTGACAAGCTAGGTAAAACAAACCGCGTTCAAGTCAGCCCCTCACTAGCGTGCACAGGTTTACTAGCTTTGCGCCGCGAAAAAATGCGCGAAGAATTTTTTTTACGGTCTGAGGCAAATACAACGTTGACGACCCCATAGTTTCTTGCTGGTGTAAACTGGTGTAGTATAATAGAGCGGGCAGATCATGCAGATGTTGCATTAGAAGTACGCTCGACCCCAAAATAGAAATACGCTCGAGACCTTCCTAGTATCATTCACATTCTGACATATTACTTACAGCTATTGTAGGTAGTTTAGGTGATCGCAAAGACGGTGCAAGATCTTTTCCAGAGGATCGGTGGACAGCCTGGACTATTTTAGCGGTCCTGAACTGTGCGACAAGCTGCATGATTACGACGAGGAGAAGTGGGTATTTCGCCAGATTCAGTTCGAGGTCGTAGCGTCACCATCAAACAAAAGCGGAAGCATGATGGGTCTAAGATTCGGATTCGGAAAAAACAAGCGCGAGCAGGTGGATTTTATCCTGCAGAAAATACGAGGACCATACATTTACTTTGTCTGCACGCGAAAATGGCAAGCCCAATCGCAAATAGAAATTCCCGAAATCGGACCTGACAAGTATGGAATGTCGTTGAGGCTCAGTGATTTGCGCACAGGCCACGTGTTTTGGTACTTCTCGCTGTGGACTAGGACTTGCATCTTGTCTTCGGGACAGTGATAAATTATCATGAAATGGAGAAACAGATGAAACAAGCTAGATTCCACGGAGTCATGTTTTCTGCGTGATGCTCTTCGGAGTGGACACAGAGTCGTGGACTTTGTGCACATCGGCTCTCGTGGGGGGATCCTCTGACAGGACAGCAAGCAGCTCGTCCAGCGACCCCACGAGCGAAAGGGAAGAAGCGGCGCTGAATTCGGATGTTGTGTCACCTGCGAATTATAACGTGCAAGCCGTAGTATCGGGATCAGAGAGAAATACCTCGTCGCCGGGGACCACCACGAAGGTCATTGCGCATTCCAAGGAGAAGGAAAGCAGCATCGAGGCGGAGCTGCGGCCCTTGCGAAAAGGAGACGTAGTGATGCTGCTGCACGGCTGTCCACTGTGGGTCGAGCAAGATCTTCCGAGTGTACATTCGACGATGAAAGTAAATAACTCAGACACGGTTTCGGGTCCTGGTTCTCCTGATGCCACGACGCGAGGTGCCAAGAGAGGAACTACGCAGAACCGCTGTGCCGACGAAATACTTCTCCTGCTCAATGGCGCAGTCGTACGTTGGTGGGTCCTGCAGGAAAATTATGCTCCGTACAATCCTGTTCCTGACGCTTACCCTTACGCTAGTTCTAGTGCTAGGATAATATAAAACGCATGGCTTGTTGTACACATTCATACAGCGCGACGAAGGCCAAGCGGAGGCGCACGAGAAAAATAAAAACGAGTTGCAGTGCCTGGTTCCCTACTTGAACGAAAAAGCGAATACAAGTCTGTATGAGGAGACGGTGCTCCAAAGTTGATCCTTGTACTAGTGAGGCAAAAGTAACAGGTGAAGCAGCGGTCTTCTCCGTGTTGATACGTGTGACATGAAGGTGGACAAAGACAATTCTGCAGAGAGTATCACAATCACCAAGCCGGAGGTCAGAGATGAAGGAGATCGAGATGACCTCGGCAACCGTACTGGCAATGATCACGCACGACAGCTGGAAGAAATGACCGAGCAATCAGCTCCTTCGCCGCTTTATGGGGTACGGAGATTTACTTTTTTACATTTGTTTAGAAATGATCCAGCGATGCGCGGCTAGATTTCATCTGGGAACGTACCTTTGTACCTGTTTTTCGATGGTTCGAGATAGGAAGACCACGAAATCACCAGTATTTGATGACGCTGGTGATGTTGATGCAATATGATAGATATCAAGATGCGTATACTCAGCATTTTGACAGAAGATATCGATAGGGAGGTATGAAACTTTTTACAACAGTTTATCTCTCTGCTTTCTGGGTGTGCCGCTGTGAAGACGTTGAGCCCGTGTTCAATGCTGACACTGCGCAATGTGATACGAAAGAAAAGCAATCATAGCTGGATTCTGCGAAAGTCGAACTGGAACCTATTTCTATTTGTCTTGCTTCATTGACGAATACTCTTGTCATGATGGCGTCCTCGATTCCTGTTGCGGAAAGCGGCAGCAATGCCGATGCATGAGCATGACAGACAGATTTTGCTGCATCCTGGTCGTCGGGGACAGGCTGTGAGGTATCTATTTTTGGTGGATTTACTCCCAGCATTCCAACAGTAGAGGAACTTCACCGATTGATTTCATCGGCTCTCTTTTTGTTTGTAATAGTTCGTTCCTATGATCGCTCCCCTGAACCTGATGTTTCTTTGTGATGCAAGAAAGAAGCTCTTGCTCTTACACTCCCATGTGCGGCACAGTCAAAGTCTTTAGTGTTTGTATACCGTTCCAGAGGAGGACGACAGTCTCCCAGGCGTGACACTCTCATATCTGGATGCAGATGGCGTAGACGAGGACGGCGAGGATGAGCAGATGTACGGCGAGTCTCCCTTGGCAATGTCTGCGGCTTTTCCGCGGGACAACCTGGAGCATTTTGGGCTCGGTTCAAGTGATGACGGTATGCGCTGCAAAAGTAACGGAGACGCAACTGTATGATCTTTGTCTTTGCATCCTCAACTGTATTTGGCAGTAGAATGTTGATGCTCTTGTGATGCTAGTAGATGATGAAAGGATGTGGAAGCGAAGGGGAAGCGAAAGCATGCTTGTCATGCAATGAAATGATTGCGAACAGCAACAGAGCAAGATAGAAGCAATGTGCGTACGTTGATGCTTTTGCTTTTGCGCAGGATAAACGTGAACCCTGATACGAACCTTTTTGGAGACTTGGAGATGCAGCACCTCCCAGACGGGGACGCGGTGAACAAGACCGCACTGCTTCCTGGAGGGCGGATCGGAGGCATGAGTTCGAGTACCCGTGGCAACAAGAAAAACTCGCGTCGGGCCTCGACCGGGGCGCACAGCGAGGGCACGAATGGGTCCAACCAGACTGTGCGGTCCCCGAAGAGAGTTTTCTACGAGCGGAGCAACCTGGGGACGGTGCACTTCGGGGACCGCACTGCGATCATTGGACCTGATGGGCACAGTCTGATGGAGGTGGGAACGCATTTCTGGTACGAAGGGGTAGTCGATTTTGTGCGCAACCCCAAGTCCGCACCTCCCGGATCAGGCACAGGGCCAGAGATCATGATCTCGCCGACCTCGACCGCGACCTCTAGTACCACTCCGTCAGCCCATGCTGATGCTCTTGACGAGCAGTCTTTAGGAGTAAGTGCACCGAGTAGATAAGACAAACTTTTTTAACTTATTAAGATTCAATATGTAAAAAATCGGAATCGCTTCTAACGCTGCATTTGATGGTATCCTGAGGCTACCTCCACCTGAATTGCAAGCCTAGGCACAGTGCAATCGTGCTGCATCAAGCTACCGTTATCTGCTGCAGCAAAAAACAAGTAGGAGTGGTATGGTTTGATCTTGATGCACTGCGCGCCACGCACGGAGCGCTACGCTCCTCAACAATATCAATGCACATCATGTTCTAGAGATTCCAATGAGACGAGCGACGAAGTGAGAGGTAATGTGATTCATTTTCATTTAATTGAACAAGATGTAGTAGCTGCAATCGGATCAGGAACTCCTGCCATGGGTGTTTGGGTTTGCATTATTTGATACACATAAGACTAAGATTTTTGCGAGTTCATTGGTGCGTTGTTTGTGCCCGGCCACTTCCTTGGAGGTGCGTTGCGAGTCCACCGCTTCGTGTCAATTAATTGTGCTCTCTCTCTTCTCACACTGTCAGGAGCAAGTAATAGTCCTTGTGCTACATTTATTATATGTGAACCGGGAGGCCGCGGTTGGCCGACTGCCGGTGCTGAGAGTTTCTGCAGCGCAGTGGATAGGGCCGCAAAGGCGCGCGCTCTGCAAGGTATCTCAAGAGAGCCCTCGTTCCCGGGGACGTTGGGGCTATCTGATTCAATCTTGCTGCGATAATACCGCAGTTTCCGTCGTCTAGAAAAAGTGCGAAGCGAGCTACTACGTCGAGGACGACCAGGGTAGGCGGGGACGTCTCGCGCGTCGTCGGCGAAGACCCACGTCCGCTTTGGTGTCAAGCAGATGAAGGACGATTGAGAGCAGCACGCCGCGGATTACGCACCCCTTAAATTGATGATGACGGCGCGACAACAGCGGAAGGCACTGGCGAAAGCCAGCTGTAGCAACACTCTGAGCTTTGCAATGCACGCCTATCTTTTTGCGTTCCATCATTTGAGCTATCTTATTTCGGCCAACAAGCAGTTCCAGCGCAACCGCATTGATGACCCCACCACGGAGGAGGGGCAACCGGCTAGCTCCGGTGGGACCGCCGGGGCCGTGGAGACCGGGAACGCGGGCACGGACGTCACGCTCCCCCATCTGCGAGGTTCTCTTTACGTAGACCAAGCTGGTGTCGTTCCAGCAGGGATAACGAATGCCATCGCAGTGACGCAGGACGGTGGTCAGCAGGGTCTTGATGTGTCTGAATACAGTGGGGCAACCGCTGCAGGTGCGGAGGAAGCAGGAGCAACCTCCGCTGGTGCGGTTCTGGCTGCCAAGCTGTCTGCGCTGGAAATCGCGCCTGTGGATTCATCGGGAGCAGCTCCAGCTCCTCCATCCGGACCTACTACGACCTCTGGAGATGCGTTGCAGCAAAGCGGGCCCTCCTTCACCGCGGACGTTGCCGCGTCGGAAATAAGCACTGCATCCGCTGCTCCGGCACTCGACCTGCGCAAGATTTACACCGGGAGCGTCGAGGATTTGTACGCTTACGAGGACCTGGTGGTAAAGTCCGAATCGGACGAGGGGGGTCCGACTGCAGCAAGCGAGGATCGTGCCAAGAAGCAAAAAGACCTGGACAAGAAAATCGCTGCGGCGTTTGTGGAAGGCGACCGAGGGGAATACGTGGACAAGGACAAAGGCATTGATGGACAGTGACCCCACAATCGGCATCCTAGCGGCGATCGCGTTTGTCAGGCTGGACACGAATGGAGATGGATACATTGACAGCAGCGACGAATTGCCGCCACAATGCGCCGCTCAGGTCGCTGACACTGGTGCGCGCTTGAATCCGCAGCAGTGGAACTGTGCAATGTGCGCTGCGGCCTCCGCTTCCACGTCTTCTGGAAGTCCTGCGGCTACTTCTGGAAGCGCATTCATGCAAGCTGGAAGCAATCAGTCGGAGCTCGTCCGGAGAGGCCACCGTCAATGCAACTTGTGTAATACACTCCGTAGCGCAGCCGACCCAGTTGCTACAACAGTGATATGCATTGCAGAAGTATCGTACAGGTATCGTATAAAATGAATAATATCTTTAGGTGGAACTGGAAGTGGAAAATTTATGATGCAGATTCGGGAATAGGTGAATAGGAAAGCAAATCTCCTTTCATGTTGCAAGGTTGCTGTTTAATATCTTTATACGAGTGCGATAATTTTGCAGAGGATACATATATACCACGGCGAGGGGCGTTGCGGACACGGCGACGGAGAAACCTTGGACGACCGGTAGCGTCCTGACTGCCCTCGCCCTTGCCGGTTGTTGTTTGGGCCGGTGACTACAAGTATCCTTTCGTATCTACTTTTTTTTCTCACCTTCGCCTACGACCTCCATGCCCATTCCTTCGCCCACATCGACTGGAGAAGGCCGCCCCGCTTGCATTGGTTGCCAGCGTTTAAGGTTTCAGATGTTTCGTCGTTTCTCCATCCGTCTTTTCCACAAAACAAATCGAATAGAACAAATAACATACCTCTTTCATGAGATTGAGTTTGAAAACGACGACTACAACGATACGAAGAAGTGCTAGGAGGGACAGCACAATATCAATATTCAGTAGGTACAGACTATTTGTGTTTTCAACCCAATTCGGTCAGTGTTACGACGTAGACGTAGATACTGCCTGAAAAAACTATCGCGCTGGCTGCTAAATTGCTAGCCGTAGCCTGTTTAGCGTAACGGAAAAAAAAGGGGACGACCGAGAGTTGTTTTGAGCTTCTTTACAAAACCAGGAGAACAGGTGCAACGAGCATATGCATCCATAGTGCTGAAAGTTATTGATTTGTAGCGAAACCGAGGCCAGATAAAACTTCCCCTTTCGCTTTTGGCTTTCTCGGGAACAAGGAAGCGATTTTGACTAGTACGTTCAGTAGGTGTCCTCGAGGGGAACACCAGACAGCAACGACAATGTGCTCTATTTGTCACCGACAAACTCATTTGCATTGATTTGGATGTTAGCCGAAGGCGAGGCCGAGCCCGAAATAGTCCAAGGATTTGTGCTGCTACTCGACGGCGTGATACTCACTAAATATAAACTCCTCAAGATTTTTTACTGGACACTCATCACCGCCATCGCCAACGCGACGCGTTCCTTTTCAACAGTTGGAGTTGCAGCACATCATACAAGGAATACCTATAGTGCTCTTGTGCTAAAATGTGCGTCGCGTGAGCAGAGCTACAACTCTCAAGATCGATGTTGCGTCGATCGTGGGCGCCGCCCTGTGTGCCCGGGTTGGCAGAATCGGGCGGCCCCTTGCTGTAGCCCTGCACCTTATCAGTATGTCGGTCCGCAGCCGCATGCTTCTCCTCTTGCTTGTCTGCCACGTCTTCGCCTTCCCGTTGGCGCGTGGCGGCCAGAGTACTGCTGCAGTGTCGGTACGACAACTGCCGCCGGGACCACAGAGCTCCGGAGAAGATGTGGATGACTGCCGCGGGCAAGAGGCTGCGAGCAAGTGCGTGCACGGATGGTGCAACCAGCGGAGGGGAGTGTGCGTCTGCCATGCAAATTTTGGAGGAAAACGGTGCAGTGTATTGCTCGGCAACGAGGACACGGAGACGCCGCATGGCTATCAGGGCAACGGAATGACGCTACCAGAGCAGAAAATTACTAGCAAAAAGCTACATCCTTGAACTTCTGCCACTTGGTGTAAACCACGAAAGGGAAATGAACCAAGTACAAGGCAAGCGCAAATATAGAAGAAATCTATAAAAAATCGCTATTGCCGGGCACCACTCCGGAGGCCGCCAAGTAAATGTCTATGACGATTGGTCATACTAGTACGACGTGTCAAAAGAGTTTCGTTGTGCCTGGCACTAAACTTTTTTCATGCAGCCCATGCTTGTCCATAAGCATATGACAACTTTTACGAAAAGTAAAGACGTGCGAAAAACATGCGAATGAAATAAAGCTTGTGCTGGCTTTTTTCGACAGGATTGACAGAGCTGCCTCACTATGTCACCAGTGACTCCCAGAGCGCTGGTGCGCCACAGCAGTTTCCTGGAGGAGCCGTGGGAGGAGACGCTGACGCAGATGCCCCAAGTCCTTCCACGCTTACGAAAACAGAGGGTACGGCCAAGTTCAATATGACTACGGGAAACTACCAAACCAGCGGAGTAAGTGCTGCGCCACCCTCCGCGGACTTGCTGATGATCAGTGAGAAGCAAGGGGTGCGTCAGGAAATCGCAGGTACCACCGTCGTGCCTCCTGCTGCATCGGAATCGGATCAAGTGTATATAATTGCTGTAGTGTTTGTCTTTGTCTTTGTTCGAAATCCAATCACAAGCAATAGCAATAGCACAAACCGACGCGATCATCGTCGTGTCCCTCCGAGTCATTTGTGACTCGGTGTAGATCGGACGACACTACGTGCTCAACCCCAAATGGTGGCAAAAAAGATCGTATAGTAGCTGTTGAAGAAGAGAAGCTTTAGCAAGTTGATGGAGATGATGCTACGGCAGCGGCTCAGTTTTATTCTACATCTGGCAAATGTCAGTGGCACTGGCACAGTAGGTCGTAATAAGTGACACTCACTGATTATGCAGGCACATTACCGAGGGTGACCGCGCTAACTCGAAGGGAGCGGTCTCGGACACTGCGTTCGGGCAACGCGCTCAGCTCGACGAAGCTACGAAATCGGGAAGCAGTGCGGCTGTTCAGCAGAAAGTGGACGACGTGCCCAAACCCTGGTCAGTTTTGAACCGCGCTGCGGAATTGCAGTCGTCGCTTACACACCTCTTTGCAGCGAGTTCCTCTGAAGGCGCTGCTACAAAGTCTGCAGTGGATACTCATGACGCGGACGCCGGCTTCGTAAGCAAGGAGATTGGGGCTGTGGCACGAGGGCCAGCAATATCCAGCAACCGCGACTCGACACGGGGTAGTCATAGTGTTGCAATTGCAGGAACCGCAACTGGCACCTTTTCCCCGTTTCGCTATGTGCAAGAGGAGTGTCTCCGTCTCGAAGAATAAAGATGCAAGCTAGAAGAAGAGGATGTTCATCAGTCGCTCGACTCCATTCTCGTCCTAGCGATGTTGTCATGGTCCTCGACGACCCACAGTTGGCAACAGTCCGTGGTCCACAGAGTCAGAGCCAGAACCTGAAATTTCGCTATGCATGTCACTTGTTACAACCACATTGATTTTCGGAGCAGGCTTTACATGCCGATGAACATTGTTTCCAGAAATGGGTAGTAGTTGTTTTCCGTTCTACTTCTTCTGTATTTTTCATCATGGAGAGTGGGATGGATATGGAAGAGAACAGAAGAAGATGAAGACTGCTGGAAGACTTGCCATTTGTAAATGCGTAAACCGTATTAAACCTATCCTGTGCAAAAGTATCGTACTCGTATAAATCCGCTAGCGTTTCTGTGCATAAATTGCCGGAGAAGTCGTTGGGAAGTCGTTGGGAAGTCGGTCGCGAAGTTGGTGCGGAAGTCGGTGAGAAGTTGCGCGACGTGCTGGCGTAGTTCTCGCCTCGACGTCGCGCCACTCCGTCGCTGCGGTTTATCTCGTGCTCGCTGCTTGCAGTTGCCACTGCAGCTGCAAGAGCTAGAAGGAACAGCGCTGTAGATAAATGGAACGAGGATCGCGCTCTCGTTCTGCCCGTTTATCTGCAGTGCAGTTTCATCAGTTAGCACGACGGCATCACGCGCAAAGCCGTAATATACAAGAGGCGGCAGACAGCGCGGCCGGCCGTGATGTCTGCGCGCACGCACCTGTCCTGCGTGAAGCCATCAAAGACGGAAGCGAAGGACGGCTTCCCTCGACGATGGAGAGCTGCGCGCGGCTTGGGCGGACAAGCTTTGGACATGTGCAATTCTCCCTCGGCGTCAATTGATTAGCTAATTGATTAACTGCGTATAATTCACGAAGTTAATTAATTGAGAAGCTGCCTTTTATTTTTTTGCACAAGAAAAAGCGACTTTGCGTGCGTCCTGCATCAATTAATGCGCAAATCAGTGCTCCACTTCTCAACAACCTCTCAACAACTTCCCGATGCACTTCCCACCAGCTTCTCGACGAACATCCTGACGATTTTCGCGACAAGCTTCGAGCTTTTGGAGGCATCATGCAAGAATTTTCATGACGCCTCCAAAAGCCCAAAGCAATCCTTTTATGTGGAGGATCCCGCAAGGATCCAGCTGCACGTGAAAAAGATATTTTCAAGCCATCCTTCACAACCTTTAGCAACCGAAGATCACGGGAGCCGAATCGTGACTGCGCAGGCACGCGGCCACGAATCGAGGCCCGGGATTTTCCTTTTGAGTTGTCCTAGCTAGAAGCTTGTGGGGAGTTTCGAGTGGATTTCAGCTCCGCATCAAGCTTCCGAACAACCGCGGCAAGCGGTCTACGCCAACTTCTCAACAGCTGGGAAGTTGGTGAAAAGGTTGGTCAGAAGTTGATCACAAGTTGGTGAGAAGTTGGTGAGAAGTTATTTGCATGCCAGTAGCGTATTTATACGAGTACGATACTTTTGCACAGGATAAAACCACAAAAATGACAATGGAGCAACTTGTTCCTGAGATGTGTCCTGCTCCGACATTCCAACGATCGCAAGTTCTTCTTTTGCATTTTTCCCAGGAGGGGCTGAGACAGCACTTTTGCATTGCACATTTATGTAGGCAGCACGATTCCCACAAAAAAGCTGGAGCTCGATCTCGTGACCGCAATTCATCCACACAAGCACGAACTCGGAATCGCTACGTCTGTAGCAAAACAGATATGAGAGTGCACGAATACAACTGATGCTCCCCGAGCTGATTTGTCATATGCACGACACTAAAGTCTACCTCTCCACTCGTTCTTTGTCTTGTCGCGGCACTCTAGATGAGCGTCACAACTACTTCCGGAAACTTGAGCAGCAGTACCACGAGCTTGTCGAATTTTCATAGAGATGCATGAATGATGCAGCTGAGGCTTTTTTTTCGCATTCATTAGCCGTTGCATCGTTCCGGACAATGAATTCTGTATTAAGCTTCGCTTATCGCTCTGGCGACTGGTCGTGGGTCTGGACAGCTCCTCCATATTATATTAACAGCACCGCTGCCAACGAGCCCCTCAGAAGTGCGGATCCCCTGCTGTGGGAGGAAATCCAAGAAGAAATGACAGTGATGTCGCCGTAGATCATGCCTTTGAATCAAGTACTTACTGCGAAGGGGGCGTAGTTGTGCACTCTGAAGAATCTCATACAAAGCGTCCGCTGACAATAAACGGCGGACGAAAGCAAGCACGTCTGGGCGGACCCCCGGAGGTGCTGCTACTGCGCAAAAGGGTGACCTTCACGAACACTTGCCATCTTCGGCAAAGGCCCGCATCGACGCTCTTTTCGCGAAATCAGATGCGGCGCAGATGAAAGACGTTGCTCGCTCGTCACTGAAAGCTGGTCTCGAGAGCGCTGCAAGAACTTCAGTAGCAGAGGCGGAATTACTAATCAGCGACACCAAGCGGCAGAAGTATAATCCTGCACAGGCAGGTGGTCGCGTCGCAAAACGTGATGGGTACGCGTCAACCAAAAGCAAGAACGGTACCAAGTCTACCTCCGGCCGGGCTGAGCGTAGTGGAACAAGTACTGCATCGGCTGGCGGGGCAGCGGCTTCACCTCAGGTGACGACACTTGATCTCAAAATAGAGAAGCTGCCAAGACAAGTTCTTAACAGACCTAATCCGCACAAAAAGAAAGCGAAGAAGCTGTCTTTTGTTCAAGTCCAAACGGAGGCTGGTAAGAAGCATATTGGGTCAAAGACAAAGCAAGAAGAACCGATGTCCGCTGCCTGGCCTGTTTTTGGAGTGGCGCTGGCACATATCATTCGTGAAATTGTGGTTGCCCTCATCTTCTTCCCAAAGTATTCTGGAAATAATGCATAACTTTAACTGATACTCATGTGTAATCCTGTCTTGCATGCATCAAGGAAGTTGTTGATGTTGGTTGTAGGAGTTGATGAGGACGATGATGCTTTTACGTTTCATGCTAGCGCAACAAGAGCAGCTTTTGGGGTTGCTCACTTCGCAGCATGAGCAAACTCAAGCTGATTCTGAGAAACAGTCGAATGGAGCTGAAACATCGTCGCAACATCGCTCCCAGTCGGTTGCATTGACGCAGGTGTCCTCGTCTAGCGGTCCTGCGCTCGCGCCAGCGACTAACAATGCGGCGATGATTTCGGTACGGTCCGCGCGACACGGCCGCGGCGGTCTCGATGATGCTTTTGAGGCCGTTCCTGAACAGTCATGGCTGATGAAGAATTCGATGTCGCTTTTGCAGAACGAAGAAGCGAACACTTTCGCCAGCCTAAATGCCAGGGGGCAGAAGGGGTCGTCCTCTACAACAGCCGGCGCGGCCTTAGTTCCTTGCAGCGGCAACGGCAAGCTGACAACAGTCACTGGGCCCGATGGGGCGTCGACCGAAGTGTGCACCTGCGATGCGAAATACACGGGCAAAGCCTGCGACACGCCGCGTTGCGAGAAGGACTGCAACCTGAAGGGGTTGTGCGTCGGAGGCATGTGCATTTGCGGCCCGGACACGTTCGGGCGAGCGTGTGATTTTCAGCGGTGTCCGCGGGACTGCAACGGGTTCGGATACTGCAACACCGAGGGAAAGTGCGAGTGCAACCCGGGCTACACTGGACCAGATTGCAGTACTCTGTCGCAGCAGGGCCTTGTCGTGACTCTGAATTTACAAAAAGCGCGGCCACGTCCGAGTCCAACACCACTAAGTCTGATATCTACGCTCCGCAAGCTCAAGTCCAAGCCTTGCCCCGACGCCTGCAGTCACCGTGGCGTGTGCAATGTCGGGACCTGCGAGTGTTACCCCGGATACTCGGGCTTGTCGTGCCAGCACGCGTGTCCGCTATGAGAGCGCACCGCTTGTTCCCCACCCCTTCATTTAGTGGACGAGTGAGAGCCGGGGCACAGACACGCCCCCAACAGAACGAAGTAACGCCTAGACTGGTTCTCTACTTGTGCGAAAATACATCCCCCGACTGTATTGTGGCATTTGCCCCCTTCGAAGATTTTCGTACAGGGTCACGCCGAACTAACGGGCTAGTAGGACATGACAATGACTCAGCACTATGAATCCTAGATGAGAAGGAGGATCGTGAGGGCGGGTTGTGCAACACCATATTTGAACGAGTGCTCACACAACGGGCACTGCATGAACGGGCAGTGCATGTGTTTCGAGGGCTTCAAGGGCGTGGACTGCGCCGCACGCAGCTGTTGCAACGGGCACGGGACCTGCGACCAGCCTGGGCTCTGCGTTTGCGAAGCCGGCTACTCCGGGGAAAACTGCGAGAACAGGGCGCTAGCACCGCCCGCTCCCGTGCTCGACGTGGCTACTTGCGACCCCGGCTGCGGTGTGAACGGTGTGTGCTCGAATGGGAACTGTGTCTGTAAAACCGGATGGATTGGGGCTAGCTGCAGCACGCCCGTCGCATCCTCATGCCCAGACAACTGCAACGGTCGGGGTCTCTGCCTTAACGGCAAATGCAGCTGCAATCAGGGGTGGCAAGGCGAAAAATGCGAATTGCAGTTTCTGGCGGCGGGCGCGCCGGCCGCAGATGCGGCCGGTCCGGGAGCGGGGGGAGGTGCGGGAGGTGGAACCTCGGAGGCGGGGCCGGCGGCGATCACCGGGCTCGGGGGACCGCTGGCGGAGGTCTCAGACCAGGTCTGCGGACCTGACGGCGGTTGCAGCGGGCATGGGCGATGCGATTCGAGTCGTGGTATGTGCGTTTGCGAAATGAAGCTATGCCCCACTCAGATGTTGCAAGCTCAGGCGTCAGACTGCAACTTCCTCAAGAGACATTTCGTAGGGTACTGCTAGCGCAGCATGTTGGTTTTAGTGTCTGTTACGATGAACATGAAATTATAATGTGTATTGCAAAGAGCCTGGACAATTCGATGTCAGGCAATTCTTTATTCTACGCGGCACGACAACGACTACACGTACATGAATCATGGTTGGGGCAGATGAAATTCTGAACACTTGAGTGGGCCATAGTATTGGACGGGGGAATTTTGCCAGGCCCCGCAGTGCCCCGGAAGATACGACGAAACGCTGCGGAAGTGGAACGCTTGCCACGGCCAGGGCGTGTGCAGTGAAGAAGGAACCTGTACATGCGCGGCGGGCTTCGGGGGGGACGACTGCTCTACCCACCAATGCCCCTACGACTGCGGTAGTCACGGTGTCTGTGGAAGTGACGCTACGTGCCTGTGCGATCCCGGTTGGGCTGGAGCCAATTGCCGGGACCCGAAGTGTATCCTGTGCAAAAGTATCGTATTCGTATAAATGCAAGTCTTGCAACATTACAAATCTTGTTACGAAGGTAAATCCGCATGACAAATTCCATTTCTCTTGCTGAGGAAATTTGTAATGCATTTATACGAGTACGAATACGATACTTTTGCAGTTCATAAAGTGCAAGAACGACTGCAGCAGCAATGGCGAGTGCGTGTTTGCGATGCAAGACTCACCCGGCGAGTGCCGCTGCAAAGCGGGGTTTGCTGGAGACGATTGCTCGACGAAAAGCTTCGAGACCACACTGGCCCAGTGCCCGAGCGGGTGCAGTGGCAACGGGCTTTGCCTGATGGGTCAGTGCAGCTGCCAGCCCGGATTCACGGGTAGCATCTGCGAGGTCCAGGAGTGCCAGGATGCGAAGATGATGGGTCCCAACTGCGACCTACCGAGGTGCCCCAGCGACTGCTCCGGTAACGGGGCCTGCATGAACGGCCGATGCACCTGCTGGGCCGAGTACCTCGGAAACGATTGTAGCATTCCCAGTACCTGCTTTGAGCCGTGCAAAAGCAAGTGTGAGGTCGACAGCAGCTCCGAAGCTTGTCGGTTCTGCGTGGGGCAATGCTCGAGCCTTGCGGCGCACCCAGTCCTGGGCACACACTCCCCGTTCGAAGACCTGCAGTCCAGCCTGTTGCAAGAGCAGCCGGAAAAGATTCTGCAACCGATGAAGAGTCGCAGAAGCGCCGACCACGAAGAGGTATACGCTCGGGACGTCGTGTATGGCATGTAGCCGAGCCCGGCGGGAGCGACATCTTCAAATCGGGAATGTATCAAGAGCAGAACGAGTACAATGAAATTCAAACTACAACACTTGAAGAACGCATCGCGTCAGAGTCATTTTTCATGTAGTCGGTTCGCCAACAGCTCAAAATGGACTCCGTTGTCGACTTGATAATCTGTACGAATGTATTTTTTTCCAATGAAGCAGAACAACTGAAAATGAAGCAAAGGTGACGAGGCATTTTTTACTCTTGCAAAGGCAAAGCGGACCCAGTTGCGCTGCTGTGTCTTTTTGTGCCGTTTGCAGCTGTAACTACAGCAACCAGGAGGAGGAAGAGGAACGCGTGACTTTTTCTTTTTACTCCTCGACACAAAGAAATAATGTCTACAAACGACGCGCAGGCGCACGCGCAGACGGTGAAAGATACAGAGCGTAAATCGTACCAAACAAATGTATGATAATCTTTCGCTGCCGCTAATGACGGCAAATGTCTGAACATTAAATGGCGCTTCGAAGAAATCTCTTGATTTGTGTCCAGCTAGTCGCGGTTGCGTACCACCTCCGCGATGCATATTGAGTTGTGCTCGCGGTACCAGCAGAGCAGGAAAAATGCGCAACCACTTGTCTCTATCCTGTAAAGGAGCCCTCGCACTGTGACGAGCACAGAGGAAGATATTGCCATCGCTGACTTGTTGGAAGTTATGCATTTGCCTAGCGTATTAGTTAGAATTCTGGACATGGTGCCAACTCATCTTGCTGGAAGCGGTCCAGCGTATAACAAAGCATCTCAAGCACAAGGCTGGACAGCGAGCAGCTTTTGAAACTACTAGGAGAGGTCATATATTTTAGCTTCCTGCTACTTTGCACTGCAGGTACAAATGCTGTGGTGTACAGACCACTTTTTTTGCTAAAAAGACTTTGACCTTGATTGAATCTGAGTTGAATGCCCATTGATTTGCCATCCGGTCAAATTCGTATGCAATCTGCCGTCGGGAAACATCAAAGAGATATCTACTTCATCAAATCATGCCGGGAGGTATGGAAATGACAAGGGCTATCGCAAGCAGTTGTTCGTGCAGTTTTGTTGTTATTTCATCAAGACACGATCCTAGGCGTAGTCTGTATAGCAGGTCTATCCGCAAAACAAGTATTGCGGTTCATGCTCATCTACTCACTGCTGCATCAGCATCATGACGGAACTCATGAAAAAAAGAGTGAGACGGTTTCCGTTTCTTGCATGCTGAGCCTACGTAGTATTATTGCCAGAACTTCCAGTGGTGATAGAGCTTTTCGGCATTTCCATACGTGTATTCGAGTCCATTTCGTTCGAGAAGCGTCGCGCTCGCGACCGCATGGTGTTCATGTACTACGACAAGACCGGGAAGGGCGTGTTAAATAAACAGAACACATTTCTTGCCCTGCAAGCCGGCGGGGCGCTGGTGACAGAAGCCGAATTCGCGGCGATGGTGGAGGCCAAGGGTGCGTACGGGATCCCCCTTGAGTTCAGTACGAAGAAAAATAAAGGCGTCAACTTCGAGCACTTCGGCGAGATCTTACAAAAATGCATCCTCCGGAATTTTCGCGACGGCGTCTTTTCGCCGGACGTGCTGCGTGAGCGTTTCCGTATGTTTATCGACGAAAGGGACACAGTGTCCATGGAGGTAATCAGGTACATCTCGACCAACCTCGGAGAGAAGCTGACAGCAGAACAGGCAGACACCTTGACTCGTACAGCCTACTCAGGTGTTCTTACAAGCATCAATCTCAGCCGCCGCAACGAAAGCTGGTCTTGCATGAATAACACTTACAGTGCGAATTTGAATACTGGATTCTGACTCTGCTCATACCATGCGGTTTCATCTTGATGAAGATGAACATCTCCAGTTCCAGAGCCATACCTTTCCACCCGAATTCCTCTGAGCAGGATGGGCCTGTGTATGCAGCTCTTGTCATCACAAATCTCCAAAAGCTTCAAATCGTGACAGTTGTAGTTGAGACCCTTCTTGCGCGACCACCTGAGCCAGCTATAATCTGCGAGCTGGACCCAGACCAAGTGGGCAGAATACCGTTTCAACGCCTCTCAGACGCCCTGCTTTGCTGACGGTCACGTCCTTTGGAATGGCGCAAGCACATCATTTTTTTTGCGGTTGAATCGATGGGCGATCTTCTATGTAGTTGCTGTTGCGAAAGCGAAAAAATGAAATTAAACGGAAGAATCAATGTGCTGGTGAAAAATCATACCGACTTTTTATGTTTGGATGCCGACATACATCTTCGTCTCTATCCTGAGACTGATGCACAACCTCGATGGGAGGTTAGTTCCAGGCTTGTTGTGTTTGGTGCTTGATGTTCCCTTCTTTCAACATACATCTGAAAAGCACACAAAGACAAAAGCATACATGCAGTAACTGAAAATTCCAGTAGCCAGTGTAGGAACAGGAATATCTGCAAGCTTGCTCATGATTAGCACAGCAGATCCATGCGCGGAGTGTAGTATCGCATCATTCATTCAAAGAGACACTTTGCTATTTATTCTGAAGATTGACAGCAGTAAAGCAAAGCATGGCAACATTGGACAGATGCTGTACCATTGTTCATTTACATTTTGTTTATTGATTTGAGATAATATCAATGTGCATGGCATCTGCATCAACTGACATTGAGTGGGGCTTGGGCACAAAGATCGAAGGAAGTTCTTAAAAGTGTAGCATTGAACTGCTGCAAGAAGCGACTACAAGTACACCATCAGACAATACTAGCAATAGTCGTAGTTTAGCATCCGAGTGCCTCACGACTTTCCTGGCTGTGCGCAGGACCATGATGCCCTCTATGGTTTTTTCCGGGGGGCCTAAGAAGGGTGTTCGCCAAGGGAACGAAAAAGAAAACTGGGCTAGTGCTTTTCTGCCAGCCGCGTTGCGTGGAGTCTTTCATGCACCAAGGGAACACCAGGGGCAGGACGCATCCGCGCGGAGGCCCCTGGCAGAACGGGCGACGTCTTTCTCGAAGCGTTGCAGCCAGGGCCAACAGGGAATCAACAACGACACCAGGGGCGCGCACCAAGTTGTGGACGCTGTGGATGTGGTAGATCCCAGTGCAAACCAAGCGGGTATCGGGCAGAACCCATATCAAGCAGCAGGGAAAGTGCAAGAGCGCACTTTGTTGGGCACGCGCGTTTTGGTAGCTTTGCCACCGCCGGCTGCAACGCCGAGAGCGGGCTTTCAGAGTCCTTTCCTGCCACCGAGAATTGCGGGGCTCGCGCCGCCTCCTAGTACAGGGGGGCGTCCGCCGGGAGGTGCCGAGGTCGGGATAGCAGCTGTTGCTGTGGAGCCACACGCACTATCATTACAGCCAGGTGCGCAAATAAGGAATGCAAGGGGAACCAGTTGCACCTCTACGAACAGATCGGAACAGCTCTGTGGAGGAGCGTCGCGACGAGAGAACTTGCAGTATCCACGGAGCAAATGTCATTTACCTTGGTGCATGTTGTAGCACTGTACATCCTGACTTTGCGGTCGAGGTCGTTCTTGCATGAACATGACCAAACACCTTGTTCTTCACTCTTTCAATATTCTGCAGTTTCGGACTTTTTGTGTACTGGTAGTCGTCAAATTGCTATTGCTATTGCGGTGAGGATCTACCTTGAATTTTCCTTCTTGTTGTGCATGTGTCCTCCGGTAAACAATTTGCGTGGCATATCACGCGGGAAATCAGCATAACAAGCAAGAATACGACAGCGAGCTCCTCCAAAACGGCGCTCGGCTGTTCCTCCACTTCTTCCTCCGAAGCATTCTACGCATTGCAAAACTATCGTAAGCGATGCGAACATCTGCATTTTTTTGTCCAAATTCTGCGATTTTAGTTTTACGTACACCAGTTGTTGAATAATTCTTTGCAGAAATCATGGCATCAAAGAAAAAAATTCTATATGTACATGCCACCAACGAAGGTGCGGGAACGTGCTTCCAATCGTCACTGCAAATGGTACGATGTACGTGGTCTACAGTGATACTTTTGCAATCCATATCCAGGCCAGCAGCACAAGTTGCTCCATTCCGATTGCCGTCGACGTAGATCTTAGCAAGCACCCGGGTTTATCATGTGCGAAACAGTTAGCATAGCGCGAAACTGCTCACATTCGTTGTCGCGTTGGTCGTGACTCAAGAAAGATATATTTGAGGAGGCCAAGGTCAAGTGAAGTGCTTGACCCCGCATCCCGTTGCAATGTTTATGGGAGTGCACAGTGTGGTCAATTTCGAAAAAATAGACCATGCATCGATCATTAACTACGTCTACGTCAACATCGTACTATGATAGCCCACATTGTAATTGTATCACATCTTGAGGCTGAGATCCAGGCAAGTTTTGTTCTTACTACTGACCGATGTTGAGTAGAAGGTGTTGTTATGGTTCTTTGCATGCTGTCAATCTCCATGTGCATGATGCGATGCTAGCAATGGTTGTAATCTGCAGGCGAATAATCCCACTCGAGGAACCGGGCAAGCGACAGTGTCGACGATGTTGCCGACAGGGCGGAACCGTGCCGATCGAAGATCAGTCCTCAGCAAGAACGTAAGGCAAGCGTGCCCACCCCATCGGCCCCTGCAGTGGTAGTTCCGCCACAAGAGCGGGGTCCGGAAAACGATGGCGACACCTCCGCAGAGTGCACCTCACTGCGGCGGCCGCGGGCTCTATCCTGTGGAAAAACGCGATCAGGTCCCGAGAGTCTAACCATGAATGCGTCGTAGTAGTACAGTCGTTTAGTAGTATTATTTTCTAAGGATGAATCCAGAAGATGCGTAATTTTTCTACCACATCGAGCACAAGTCAACTGACAGTTTGTAGTATTAATCTTTGGAGGACACTACATATGAGTGCGAGTACTTAAAAACATCAACTACAGAATAGTGAGAGTTCTGCATCTCTGTGACCGTCCGCAGTACTAGTCGGAAATGAGTGGTCATGCCGTGCGTGTATTCTCCGAGTTTCCCTTGGCAACTTCGTCAACTTCATGTTCTTGACTATGGGGCGGAGACGTGTTTGCACAGGATAGGCAACCAAGAGGCGGCAGCTGTCCAAGGAAAGTCGATTTCCGCGTCCCGAGTCCTTTCCGCACCAAAGGTATCTTCATGAAAAGATCCCCTCTCTCCCCCCACACACACACACCCAACGAAGAAGATTTTTGCAGTTGAAAATGCAACAGAAAGAAGAGGCTGTTTTTGCCCCTCATGCAATACGCACTGAAAGCTGGCAAGCAGTGTAATAGACCTGCGTACTCAACAGTCGCACAGAAGCGACAACCGACTCGAAGACTCGTCCTCTCAGCACAGGGAAGGGGGATTGCTTTTTTCCTCGTGATAGGAGGGTTGATGTCCGCACAGAGTCGATGTTGGTACCCGTGGGTACCCAGGCGCCCCACACTCGAGAGGCCTCCATCGACGAAAGTCGTCATCTCCGCCGACTTCGCGATGACAGTGAAGATGACAGGAGTTGGACGCCAGGCCATCTTCATGGTCAGGAAAACCGTCCGGCGGGCGGCCGGTTCGGAGTTGATCCTTCATTTTCATCCGCCCTACAGAGGTTCGGTGGCGCTTCCACTTGTGCAGTTCCACCATCAGCAGCGGCCCGACGCGCCCTCCACAAACCCGCCGGAGACCACGATCAGGCATGTTGCATCGGACTGCCACATCATGAGCCGCGAGGAGATGTCGAAGCGTCACAGCACCTGGTAAGACCGAGAGACAGGAACGAAATGCAGTTTCTTTCCACAAAGGAAAAAGTGGCACATCTTAGCAGGGACGAAAATACCGGGAATTCATCATCGACAAGGAAGAACGACTCTCCACCCGATGAGCGCGGTAGTCCGCCGTCTGGCAGCTCGTGCGCGTCAAGCAGTCTTCAGGTGGGCGGTGTCTTTCCCACAACTGGATCTTTCTCTTTTTTGCCGCTGGGGCGCATAAGCGAGCGCACGGCCACCAACCATTTTCCACCCTTGAGTGCGCGTTCGTCGACAAGGGCAACGAACACCACGGCTGGGACGACCTTCGCCGCCAGCAGGAATCACTACAGTATTTTTTTTAATTCGGCGTCTACTTTTTTATTACTTTCTTGAGTGTAACGGGCACCAGTACTGCCGTTTCTTCTGTTTGATTCGCTTTCAACAAGGCCCCAGTGATAGATACGCCACGGTTGCCTTCGCTTTGTTGTACGAAAACGGTAATCGTAGCAATCTGAAGGAGCACAAAACAGAAAGAGCGAGACGATCATCGTGAGGAAACTGCCTTCTTTGCGTTGTGACAGACACCCTCCACGACTACAGCGAACTCGGTTTAGAAGGCGCTCAAAAAAGCAGCTCCGGCTCGCCTTTCAAAAATGTACTTTGTTGCAGCTTGTAAATTCTATCAACATGATTTTGCAGTTCCGCCCGGGGCGCGTTCGGTCCAGATGCCAAAACGAAGCCTGCTGTTTGGCGAGACGACCCGAGATGTATCGTCTTCCCGTACTTCTAGACAGCTTCCTCGCGGCGACGAAGATCTCACCGACATCACGAGTAGAGTACCAACACAAGAAGCTGCGCATATCGTTCAAGATATTCCTCCCGACTCCCGCTCGCAAATTGACTCTCGTTTTAGTATTGTCAAAAATGGCCGTGCGTAGACAAGTTGTGTATGATTTATCTTGTCACGGGCTGAAGAAGATAAGATTAAAAAAATAACATAAGTGAGACTAAGAGCGAATACTGCAGGGTAGCCGCAAGCCCCTGCAGCATTGTAGGAGACCAGCTGCAGCTCGGTGTAGTAGGCGCGTCTCCCGCTGCAGGCTGTTGACTTGCAGCATGAGTTTTCCCAACATAAAATGTGATGGTAAAAGCACAACGGCTACCGCCATGCTGTGCAAAACAAGCCAGCTGTCTTGTGGTAACACTAATGAGAAAACAGATTCTGCTACGTTGAGTAGTACAGTTTCCGAGGTTGTAGTGTGCTGCACATCCGTTGGGGAATGTTTCCTGTTGATAGCGCAGCCTCCGAGCTCCTACCAGTGGAACTACGCAGCGGGCAGTCGCAGTGTGGCACCCCCGATTCGGACGCCACCGTCCTCGTGCCCGGGGGCACAGCGCTCGGGTGCACAGACCGTGGCCTTTCCTAGCTACAGGAGCACGAGGACGAATTGCTCCGGCGGTAGTACTGGTGGACCGAATGCTCGACCAGGCTGGCCCAGTACGACCATGGGTACTCGGACAATCCGAAGTACCACCACCCCACAACAGCGGCAGAAAGTGCTACCCCCACAACCACTTGCCACCTGCACCGCCGCGCCGGCAGCAACGACCGCGATCTTTCCAGCAGCGATGTCCAGTTGCAGCAGCAGACCCCCCGCCTGCTTCGCCGGGGCTTGCGGAGAAGCACCGGGCACTGGGTCGAGAAATGCCGGTGGAAGGCCGAGACGAGATCAAGATACGTCGGCTCCTCCCCCCACTGCTGCAGCGAACGCAAAGGCCAAGTCTACTGGCAAGACCAAGATGTTTCCAACGTCGTGTCAGCCGCTGGTGCAAGGCCAGAGTTCTTGGCAGTCGGAAAAAGACGTGGCCCGTGTAATTTCTTCGGCTCCGTCTTCTTCAAGACAAATCCAGTTCCGAGAACCCGTGCTTGAGCTTGCACAGGTGCCAAACAGGGTGATTGGTTCTGGCACAAGTCGAGGACGCGGAGGCGGGGATGATTCCTCTTGCAGCCCCGATTCTTTTACCACCGCGGCTGCCGAGTCCGTAACGCCGCCAGTGGCTGCCCCGGCTGCGGACCGCTCGGCCCCCGCGACAGTTGGCCCAGCGGGGACGCAGCAGGACGTCGCGGGAAGTAGCATCGCACTTCTTCAGAAACAGACGGCGAGGCCATGTAATAAATCCGGGACTCCTTGTCCAGGCAAACAGCAACCATCACAATCAGGCGGTGCACTCGGGCTTTCACAACCAGCAGCAGAAGTGGATAAAGATGAACACGACACGGTGGCGGTGGTGGGGATGTCCTCCACTAGCGGCGACCCCACCGAAGCAGTAGCAGAATCGTGTAGAAGCGACCGTGCGGTGGATATTAACGTGACTCCGACTTGTAGCAGCAGGATTTGCAGCAACGTCAGTCTCAATGTCAATGCGAATGGCTATGCCCTGTCTGCGCCTGCTGGTCCCGTGGCTCCGCCGGAAAGGACGTGCGTGGAAGTCGAGCCGGTACGTCGCACGAGCGACAGTATCTCCGAGGCAACGGTTTTGCTGCATGAGCAGGATCTGATGGTAGTTCCAGCCGAGACCACCACGTCGATGTGCAGCTTCGGCGCACAGACCCAAGCAAACGCGGGGAGGAAACAAAACGAGCCGCAGATGAACAACGCTCCCGCGCAGAGCAAAGCGCCAGCGGCGGCAGACCGGGAAGATGAAATAACAGGAGAAGGAGCAGCAAGTCCCGGACAAGTACAAAATCACGCAAAAGGGTCAGTTTCGTTGAGAAGCAGGCAGATGATGAAACATAAAAATTGCCTATTGACCAAAAGTGAGCATGCGACCCTCATGCGAGTTCCACGCCACCAAGAAACGGCTGCTGTTGAAGAGGAGAGAAATCATCAAGATGATTTTTTTGTTGGTTGCGTTCCAGAGGAATTCGATGCGAACGAGCTGGAAGAGCTTGAAATGACCGCGGCTCGTCCACCTCATCCTACTGACAGCACTGTCCCGAATCGAGTACCGGAATCCGCTGGTCCTCCGGCCGCTGGTACCGCACCAGTCGGTGCGCCCGGCGTGGCGAAGGCCCGGCCCTGGGGCAGCGCGCTGATCGAAGGTAGAGCACTTTTTTCCGGCGGTATGCGTTCTTTTACTCCGCGTACGGTAGCGGCCGTTACAGATTGCCCTTCTACTAGTTGCACAGGTGTCGCTACTGTGCGGGCCGATGCCGAAGCAAGTAAATCCAGGGCCGGGATCGGAAACGATCAACGACCCCCGCGCACTGGAACTGGTCCAAGCCGCGCGACCGGTGCCAATGGAACCGCCGTGAAGGTAGCCGCCAACGGAAACGCAACTCACTCGGGTCACTGCGTGACTAACGTCCTCACCGGTACCACTACGCAAGCAGTAGAGGAATTACAGCACGTGCCGGATATTGAAGCGCACCGGCAGCGCCACCCCTATCAAATTCAAACCACAGAGTCAGGTAGTGACCGCGACGCGGGTCGTCCTGAGCGGAGTGCAGTTCTTGGATCAAACCCTCGCCCTGCGGCGAACTCAAAATTCATTCAGCAGAAGCCGTCCTTTGCCGCACGGCCGGGGTTTCTGTCGCCGCCGTTTGCCTATGCTGATGTGCAAAAGTATCGCAGTCTTCTTTTTACAAGTACGTACACATTGCATAAATTACAGCAGAAGCAGATGCTTTCTCTTTCGTTTTTATCGGGCTCGGGTGGAGCATTGAATGCTGTAATATGCTGTACTAATTCTAATACGCTTGTTGCGCCTGTACGTACTTTACAACTACACACAATCGCCGCGGTATATTTTTGCAATGTATACAAGCACCCGTCCCCCGATCTTCCAGAAGGTAATGTCCACTTCCGGGTTTCTCAGCCCGCGCCAAGGGGGTGATCTTGTCACTATCCATTTGAAAAAACGAAATCTCCACTCGTTCGAAAGGTGCTGTGCGCGAATTTCTCATAAATATAACACCCCACTGTTATGATCGCTTTCCTGCGCCTCGGCGTCGCAAGGTGAACAAGTGTAGGGTACTTAGGAATTGCGAAGCTTTTTCATGATCCACCTCTTGGGTGCACTACCAGGTGTGTGTCTTTTTGCTTCCTTTGACCATGTTTATGATCATGTAGTCGCCCACTGCGCACCGGCCGAAGTGTGCGGAGGGAAACTTGCATGGCATAGTGGCCACCACTAGCACACAGGAGTCTTCAACAACATCTGGTTGGTCGGTAACCTCAGCGAACACGAGCAGCGGTTTTACGCACCTGCAGGTACTGGCTGGCGGTGACGGCCGCACCTGCAACGGCAAACAAGCGCCGCTGAATGTAGTTGCGGCACCGCCCCCGCTACAGGGATTAGACAAAGTCACAAACCTCCGAGATCGGAAAACCAATCCCACGGAAGAACTCCTCCAGATGATCCCTCGCCCTCCACGGCCGGTTGTACGACAAGATCATAATGCGGAGAGGACCACCGCAGGCGGAGGCGCTGGCAAGAAGGCACTGACCGCAGGAACTTTTGCGGCCGCAGATGATGACGAGGGCGGTATCTGCTCAGCTGGGGCTCTACCTGGCACTGGCTCTTGTAAAATGAAAACTAGACCAGCTCCTGCTGCGGCTTTTGTAGGGAACAGGTGCAATGCCGGCGCTTCCAAGGGTGGACAGACAGCCGCAATTCAACCAAGGAATGCTGTTTTTGGGGGAGCCAATAAGGCCGCTCAGGACTACGGCGCAATGGCGGGTCCACCTCATCGGTCGCTATTCTCGACCACACTACAAACCTCACCAAGCTCAGAATTTCTGATCAGACTTATCACATGGAATTTGTCTCTGACATCGACAGGTAGACGCCATGAAAACATAGGCGCATCGGCATCGCATGCAATTTCTTTCTCTATGCGCCATGCCCATGGCTATTTGCATTTTTCCAGAACTGTCGTCTGAGCCTTCGGATTGCAGCAGATTTTTTTGTACGATTTATTTTGATTTCTAGAAAAAGCATGTCGTCGCGTTCGAAGTAGTCAGTTGTATCTTTCCGTGCGATAAGAACAGGACAGCGAAGTCCCATGCCACCTCTTTTGTTGAAGACCAGGTCGTGTATGCGAAGAAATGGAAACGCACGCCCACACAATCAGCATTGAGTAAGAGTCATTTTTCTGCGATCCTACAGAGAAAAAAAGTTTGTCTTGTGAAAGAAAGCTGCACAACACTGTTCATTATATTTTGGTTTTCTTCGTTTAGTCCACCATGTGGTGTCCCTCTTGTGCTTACTGCCAGTGCCAAGAAATTCAAGTGAAGCCGTCCATCCATCAAGGTGCGGCTCAAAGATTTGAAGAATGTAAAATAAGTAGGACGAATTAATATAGGTCCTTGTCCTTCTCAATGACTACGACGAGGACAGGAGGTTGAGTTGTGCTTTTCTTTTGCATATTGTGTCTGGCTCCGGGGCCGGTTTTTTATGGAAGCGTCAGGCTGTCTTGCTCTTAGTCTTACACTCGTATGTTGCCAGTCGTCCTCACCTCAGCTGCTGTCTGCGACACTTTTCTACAGCCTTCGATAGCGGGGGCTTCCGCATTTGGCATGTGCATGTATTGATTTTGTGGACGATCAAGAAAAACAAAAGAACAAACTTGCCTCTGACTCATCCTGGTCGAAGTCTAATGAATGAGTACTGCAGGATGATGACTGCGTTACCCCGACTCGTAAAAACGACGTCTGAAAGCCCGCCTGACGCCGGCATAAGTTAAACGCCTCGTGCAGTGGTGTCGGAGTGACAAGCACAAGTCTTGCTGCGGGTCGAATCGGAGGCGGATCTTCGTCCGGAGGACCAGTGCTCCCCAGTTGAGCAATACCTTAAGCTTTTTGAAAAACGACGTACCCACACGAGAGTTCGTCGTCACGCAAAGAAAGATATGAAGGCAATTTATGGCCAGGCGGAGGCCCGAAAAGACCTAAACCATCATGAAAAAAGGCTACGGTGATGCCGTCGTGCTGCTTGCTAGCCAAAACGAAAGCCGGACCTGTCTTTTTGCACGAAGCTCGATGGTACATGGGGAGTTATTCTTTGGTATTTCGTGATCATCTGCTTCTGCTCCTTGTCCATGTTTAGACAGCGCGACCGTTAGGCTGTGACTTTGCAAGTCGGCTTCTAGTGGAAACGAAACACAAGTTTTGACATGCTTCTAGTCAGTAGCGTCGCGAGGAGAACAATTTGAACCAGTGTGTCTGTACCTTCTTCCAGAACCAACGAAATCAATCACGTCGAGGCCCGTAGTACTTCTGGAGCAAGAGGAAACTCTTGCACAGTCGAAGATGCGCAGAGAAGAAAAAAGATAAAGCACCGAGCGGCAGCACGAGTTGCTGACGTAGAGGATAAAAGTCTAGTGCTGAGCAAGAAGATTTTGTTTTCTACTCCGCCACCTGCACCTCTACCGCGTGCCTCGTGTTCCTTCTCCCTGGAGTGGGGCCAAAAGCAAATATAATACAGCTCATGGTCATGATCTAGATCTTGGTCTTCTACTTGAACAAGAACTCTTTCGCACTGGTTAGAGTAGTGGGGGCTTTTGTAGATAAACAAAAATGCTTCAAAATGCTTCCACCACGTCTCGAAATTCCGACTTTGAACCGTTTGAGATTATCGCTCGTATCATGTTGGGCTTCCGTACAAGCTTTACCTTTATGACCCATTTTCTTTATATTTATAGGTAGACGTAGAAAGCTCTTTACGTCGAGGTCGAGCTATGAGGTATGAGAACGATAATAAATGAAGCTGCGCTCCTGTCTTGTTGACCGTGATGTCCGACGACCGACGGAAAGGCAAAGTAGAAATCGGAGCGAGAGTGAGTGTGTGCACCTGATAAAACGAAAACAAACACCAGTGCAGAATGAAATTACACATTAAGTGTGGTGGTCGCTGACTCTGTCATGATGAACGTGCATGCTCTAACTACTAGAATCAGAAGAACAGGAGCATGCTCCGCAGGGTTTCCATCGCGTTCCGGGTCAGTATGGTTGTCATTTGTATTTGATAGACTACGATAGCATCGAGAACCAGGTCAATAATTGGAAAAGGTTGAGAGGTTCAGCCGTGGGTAGCAGGACCAGGATAACAAGAATAACAAAATGAGTCCGATTCCTGAATAAAGCAGGGGGCTCCCTGGCTACGATGCCGAGCGTGAAACGATCACCCATACTTAGAATGAATCATATAGTTGACGTCCACTCGCAATATTTTACGTTTTTCTGTTATTTTGCGTTCTACTCACTTTGAATCATGTTAGTTTATCATGTCTTAGTCTTACTAATGTCAGAAGCAGAACCTGAAGCATGGCGGTAGCGAAAATTTCAATCTCCACGCCTCCGGACTTTCACCTCAGTAATTCCAATCCCGATCCATCTGTGTAGTTACTAGCTGTTCATCATCTTTTTCTTTCGGCTGGCAGTTTTAGCGGAACCAGAAAACAATTCAAAAATTTCTCCAGCCGCACCTAGGCTTAGCAGTGACAGTGTGTTGAGAGCTGAGAGCACGCACTCACCAGACCGAAAAATCTGAACCACCAAAGCAACCCAAAAACAAGATGGGAGTCGCAGTCCGGTCTCTCGCCGCGTCGACGATTTTTACGAAAGTGGACAACTCATTTCTCCCTAGTTCTCATTCACGAGCACAAAATCTCATTTTGCACCAAAAGTTCGTAGTGTCAATGGAAGAGCAAGGCCAATTACGAGTGCCAGATACAATCTGCACAAAGTGTGCTGTGTACTCTTGTCGCGGCAGTATAAATTTGAATCGAGGGTCGCGGGGAGGGGGGTTGTCCACTTACTTTGATATTGTTCGCGACGCAGCTCGCGTCTAGTGGCGTCTCTGGATACACCCTTTATCCTGAGGAAATTTTGAGGTCATCGATTAAAACATGGTTATGATGAAGAGAGATGACTTCTACTGCTACTCGTACTCGTTGCTCCGTACCAAGAAAAGATTTGCATGATTAGCAGCTCGGGCCCGGCGGGGCGGAAGATGATGATGATGAAGATGAAATACTCGCGACATATTTCGCTGCGCTGACCCTTCTAGACTTCTCTATTGCGTTCGAAGCTGCTTGCCCCAGCGGTGCAAAGGTTTTTTCAAAAGGTGCAGTCGAGCCTTGGTGTGCGTGAAAAATGCAATTGCTCAGTAATGAGGACGCGCGAAATATTATACATGTTGCCAGTCTTGAACTTTACTAGTGATAGTGTGTGCAGCCGCAGCACCGTAGTACTGCGCATCACTTATATGGAACGTGGAAAAAAGAAAATCTTGTTGCTAGCTGCCTGGTCTGATGATCCCTCTTATTCCAAAGGGATAGCGGGGGAAAAATTTTCGCGAAGCGCAAGGGCGAACCGGCGCTGAAGAAGCTGAAAGACGCAGCAAAGAAGCAGGAGAACAAGAAGTCGGCGGCGGACCCCAAGGCTCCGGCGTCGGCCAAGCCGTCGATGATGATGGAGAAAAAAGCGAAAACTACTACGGCGGCCAAGTCTGCCGCCGGGCTCATGGCGAAGAGCAAGCTGGTAAGTACGAAAAAGGCGTCCATGGGTGTCGACTGCACGATGAAGGGCCCCGATGCGGGCGTTGAAGTCACCGACACCGCGGACGTGCAGTGGATCTGCACTGAGATGACCAAAACGGAGACTGGTACTACTAACGAGTTGCCGTTTCGAGGGCTCTTGAACTACAAAAAGAACCTCGCGACACCCCGAAATGCTATCAAG
Source organism: Amoebophrya sp. A120 (assembly GCA_905178155.1). Lineage (NCBI taxonomy): Eukaryota > Dinophyceae > Syndiniales > Amoebophryaceae > Amoebophrya > Amoebophrya sp. A120. The sequence continues at coordinate 11,293,183 of CAJINV010000002.1, read as the reverse complement.
CTGCACACGCTGGCGGACGGCGAGGAAGCGGGAAACGCGAGCACGCCGGTCGTGAACTACAGGTTCGTCGAGTGCAAGGAGCCGGATATCGACATCATGTCCTGCACCGTGGGACAGATCTGCGATGCGTGCCAGAAAGCCACGGACAAGTGCCCGGACACGCCGACGACGGAAGAGCAGATGGGCCCCGACGCGTCAGGTGAAGGCGGATTGCTCAAGTGCACGTAGATGGCACTACACTGGTACTAACCATCACTATCCGCGATGCGGTTGTCAGCAGAAAGAATTTATTCACGGTTACCAATTTAATTACGATGTCAGTCTGTAGCGGACAGTTCTTGTGCTTTGCGTCTACGTCTACTCTCCACCTTGAAGGGAGAAATTCAAACAAACGCCAAGAGCGATTCTGTATTGCAGAAAAACAGCTCATCGTATTATATGTTGATCGACCTGTGCCCAAAACAACTTTCTGCATGAAAGTTTGATTGCTGTCTGATTGTACAAGGAAGCAAACGAAGCCATGAAAAATATTGAAATATAACGGAGGTACTTACGACAAGCGTACGACGAGCTTCGTCTTCTCAGCGGAGTCCGATACGAAAAGAAACAAGTCAACTGATTGATCTGCCAGCGACCACCAGAACACGTCTGGTCTGCTCCACCCCTTCTTCTACGTGTTGGCACTACAACTCACAAAAAGATATTGATTTCGTCAACTCGAAGTGTCATAGAGATGCAGTATAGCAAGATGTCGAATCAATTCATCAACTCCTTCAGCAGCCAGTATCAGCAACATTTTTTTCAAAACCAAATCCCCTCTTGGCGATATGTCCATCAAATGGACCATAGATATAGCTGTAATTTCTAACTACAGCATCGATGATGATCATCATAATCTTCAGACGAAGTATCTGTATCTCTAGCACGAGAAAAAATGTAATCCTGCGAAACGAATAAAACGCACAACATGGAAATATAAAAATCCTAAACCAGGAAAACGAAAACATGACAGTTGTGGAGTTGCGTCCGCTTGGTCACCGTATTCATGGCAATGAAACTGCTATGCATACGTAGACTTGATCTAGTCCGTGTTCAGCTCCGTTTGTTCGTGTGCTAGTATTGTCGCGCAACAATTTTCGGTATCGAGAGACAGAGACAGAGAGAGATGCTCAGTAAATCGTAGACGCACCCGCACGAACACGTTCACTGTTCAGAATCTGTCTCAGTTTATGATTTGTATGTATGTGAGTATTAACACCAGTGTTTCAGCTTCTGAGGACAACTCAAATCGTATGTTGACTCTTACTGTTAGTCGGGGGCGTGCTGGGTCTTGCATAATCTGCCGTGGGCTTAGAAACGAACCGCGCAGAGGCGACCCCGTGCATCAGCATTATTTCACAGGGAATGCGAAAGTTTCAACGGGCGAAAGCATATCGACCGAGCTCCACCCTGTTGAACGAGTGACAGGCGGGGCGGGCGCTCTTCGCGGTAAGTAAAAATTCGTTGCCCCACTCGTCAACATATCACAGCTACCTAGAAGCTACCGTCGATCAATTCGTAGTGTTGTTGTAGACGCGGAGCGAGCGATCGGGAATGAGGGAAACGCATTGCGCACCGACACCTCTCAAAATGTCAGGCTGTGCAAAATGATAGCTCAGCAGGAACACCTGGATCAGTGCAAGTTTTTACCTGCTGACTTGTTTGAACTACTTTCTCGCAGCGGGACACGCCAAGGTAAATACTGACGGTAGATGAACTTGTCCGACCGCTTCGCTCTACGACGCGTCCATAGAAATGCCACAAATTGAGCGAGATGAAGATCCAGGCCCAGCTTTAGGTGCTGTAGTCCCTGCATTTTCGCGGACTCACGCGCCGGGTCGTGAGTACATCGATCATGTCGAGTGCAAAAAGAAAGTAGAAGTAGTTCCAATTATTTCTGGCCATTAAGGTCGCAGACGAAGCAACCAGAGAAATACAGGTGAAAAATACACAGACTCTCGACGTGCGCTGTACTAGCACTTAAGTAGCTCCATTGACTCTGTTCCGCGTTTGCCGTGGACCCCCGGTCGCCCCAGGCACGGCGGACCAGTCAAGGGCCAGGTGTATCCACACTCATCATCTCGCCAGTAGAGAGTCCGACCTTTAGTTGACGGGAGAATAAATATGTGAGGAACAGGACGCATTTCCCTTTCCTACCGTGATGGCCTGCTGGCAAGCACAGCAGCTGCAACTGCCATGCGAAGGCTGCGAAAACAGAAACGAGAACGACCTTCCGTTTGGGTAAACGACGATGCTGCAATCACCCGCCGATTGTAATTTAGCTTTTCCGCCTATTTTGACGGCGAAGCGACCACGATCGTGCAGTGTAGACGATGGTGATGGTTCACCAGCACTCAGCGCCGCACCGAGCTGGAAAAGAAAACGGGTCACACTTGGCCCCTCTGAGCAGATTGCTCCGGGACGATTTTTTCTGTGCTTGATTTCCGCATACTGCTGGAGTTGGTGTTTTCATCCCGCCCTTCATTCCCTCACCGTCGGTCATGGCTTTTTTGCCGCGGCCTACCAGCACAGCCGGGCTCTACCGCGAAACGAGGGGACGGCGCAGATAGTCTCGCAAGGAAGTAGTGGTATCGGCGGGAGCGGAGTCAAAACCCAGAAATTTATGACCCTGATTGTTGAGCAAGGAAGGCTCGACACAGGAAAGACAAAGAAGTCCACCACGGAAAATACTATTGGTGGGCAGGCCACGTCGAGCGAAGCCGACACAGAAACCGCGACCAGAAGAAACAGCGAGGTTGCGGCATCCAGGGAAGCGGAAAATGAAAGCGCATCAGCCTTCGAGGAGGTGCAGCCGACAAGTGCCTCTGCCCGACAAAGACCCGCTGGACACCCGAACTACAGCAGAGAGAGCCTCGCGAAAAAACGCGCACAAGATTACGAGAGCGAAAAAGGAAAAGCCGTGGCGCAGCTTGCTGCTCATGCATCAAATGACAAAAGGAATAAGGCAGCAGCAGCGCCTTCAAGTGGCGGCATGAACAGAGAGGAAAATATGCAAGAAGTTGCTACGCCTGCACGAGCAGTCGAAAACAAGGCATTCAAGAAGATGAAGAGCGAAGGCACCGAAGTGATCACAAATGTCGTTCCAAGCCACACAATTCAAGTGCAGCAGGATGAAGTACCGGAAGAAGAGACTGTAGACCAAGAAGAGGAAACGTATGATACACAAATGCCTTCTATTATTTTAGTATGCATGTCTTGCTCAGGTGGCCACGGTCCTCATCTGCATATCTGTGATGCTGAAGAATCTAGAATCGAGATCGACTGCGGGAATGTCAACGCTCTATCTTCTTCACACAGCCTCTAGGCCAACCAAGCATCAGAAACTTTTTGTTCCCAATCGTATTTACCAGAATTGAAAGTCTGAGTAACACTATGCAGGGCCCTTGTTGTTGCATGACGACGAACACGAACGTTCACGCTGCCGCGGTTTTCTTGTTGGCCACTACTTTCTTGTAGTGAGCGCTTATCACTCCATTGCAGTCCGTAAAGCCTGTATCGAGTGACTAACTGATGAATGAGATGAATCTCTGTCCAGACCGTGTGTGTGCCACAACAGAGACACAGTATTTGTATTGCATACAACGAAGTCGCAGTCGAACGCAGGTCCGAGTACCGTGATCGGGCCGACGCAAATGATCCGGAGAACCACACGCGAGGGCGAACCTGTAGCTGAGGCCGCCACCGAAACCATTTTCGGGAGCGGCGAACACAAGAGTACCCCAGGAGGGGCGTCGCGCCAGATCGTGGGCGAGACTTCGCAGGAAAGGATTGCCATGCTGAAGGAGCTGAAGACGCAGGAGCAGGCTAAACTGCTTCGGTCGAAGCAACCGGAGGCCGGACTGCAACCAAGCACGGAGGCCAATGCAAGGGTAAGGGAGGCAACCAACAAACATGGAACAATGGAAGCCGATGTTGGCCAAAAGCATCGACAACCTGCGCAACTGATCAAGAGCCCCAGTGATGTTGCCGCGGAATTGCTGCGAAAACGGGTTGCAAGCGAGAAAGAGAAGCAAAAGAAGCTTGCTGCCACTGCGAAAAGAATGACGGTGAACGTGATGGAGGCTGCCGCGAAACGAATGGATTTCGCCGTTTCGTCAAGTACTTCCGGGACCGCGATGAGCTTCGGCGTGACAGCGAATCCAAACGGAAACAAGCTGAAATTCAATGTGGTGCAGTCTGGCAATCTTCAAGACGCCAAGGCGAAGGAGATGGCTGGCTCTGCCGCTCCTGTGCCTCTTCAGGACGGAGCGGGCGAGCCTCAAGCAACGGGAACGACCTCGGGAGCAGCTTTGTCTCATTCCAAAAGGACGAAGAGCGGAGGACAAGGACAGGACAAAGCAACAGCAGGGACGACGACCTCGCTATCCTCGGGAATGTTCTCAAAGAAAATCACAAGGACCGGGCTACACGCAGCGGTAACTTCACTCAGCGTCGACGATGTATAATATTGGAAAGTGGGCGTTGTATATCGGTCAAGAAAGTGTGTATCGTTAGTGAGATTGGTGCATCGACGGCGGGCTCCTGCAAACAAACTACAAAAAGTCGCAAACAACGTGCGTTCCGTGCGATACGAATCCCAACCGCCTCTGCACGTATGCCGTACATAGGAGATGAAAAGTTTCGCTACCGCTAACACTTTTTTGCGTGATATCCTAGTCCATTCTGCTCCACATCAAACTACCGATTCAATATTTCCAGTTGTTGTTTTCTTTTTGATTTTGAAGTAGGACCCTCTAGCATCTTCTGGCAAGACGTTGCGAAAGTTGCTCACATCCCCGAGCGAGGAAGGCCCGATCATCGCTCGTGGAATCATGTAGCCTACTGGCAAGGCAGCCGCAGCTGCACATTTCAAGTTCTCGTCAAAGTAACAAATCACTGGAAATGCGTATGCATGATCAGCACCAGCAGCGGCAGGCGGAGCATTGTTGCACACTTGTACTTCTTGCTATCCATGGCCATGGGTTGCCTTTTCAAGACAATGTCAGGCTCCGCGCCGTAGTGGAGCAACAATGCAAATTTCTTTTGCCGAAGCAGTGGCACCAGCCACTTTGACTTTCGCCTAACAAAATGGGGAAGCAGCTGGAGGTGTGGTAGCAGTACGGTTGGACGACAGCGACTTTCCATGGAATAGCATGTCTGCGAACGGAAGGAAAATAAGAATCTCAATGGTCACAACGCGGCAGATCTCGCCTCAGGACTCGTGCCGGGTCATCTCACCTTTGAGGAGTGCCGGGATTGGTGCCGCAGATCGAGTGACTGCACGGGTTTTATGCAAGGCAAATAGAAATACTGTAGATTTGCCGCATATCATCGGGGATACGCTCGCTCTGTAGCCGCCAGAGAAAATAAATTTCTTTGGTGGTTTCCTTCATATCAAGAAAGTCAAAGTGTAGAAATAACAAGCGACAGATCTGGATAGTAAAAAAATCATATAATTGAACTTCAGTTTCAGACATGCACAGAAAAATCCTTCGGATCGCGAATAAACGGAGGAGGCTTGTATTTTGTGAAAGAACATCAATGTTGAGTACTAGCGGCCCTGCGCCAAGAGTTTTACAGGCTCTCTCATGGATTTGCTTTCTTTGTTGAAGGCGCCACGAGTTCATCTACGCTGCAAGAGCGTCTGCATTGGTATGTCTATCTATGGGCTGATGTCCGGTAAATCAATTTTTGAGTTGGATAGGAGTTGTGCACGATGGTGGAGCTGCTTCAACCGCGGACAACTGTGTAATAAAGACATCCCACGACGATCTTGACGTAGTGGACCAGCAGGGGCAGACGTACGTGCAGATGACCGACGAGTGTCGGTCCGCACTACACCAGGACATTGACGACGTATGCGAAAAGCAGCTCCGCAAGACTCTCAACGGCAAGGATCTCATTGCAGGGGGTACAGGCGGCCGCGTCAAGGGTCGCCTAACATACGATGAGTGTCTTGATTGGTGTGCGAAAAATTCCGACTGTATTGAGATGCAGCACCTTACCACTAGTACCGTGAGATATGCACTTGTTTTCCAGAAATGATCACCACTTCCCGCGAACGCCGCCGGGCCGACCTTCATTGGTAGAAGCTAGTTAATTATAATAGATGACTGTCGGAGGTATCATGTGCTGTAGTCTCTCCAGGACCAAAGACTAGCCAGCTATAATATGAAAAACCAGTCGTGCTCGTGGTCATTTATGATTCAACATGAAAATGTAGTGTTGCAGCTAGGGTCCAGCCAACCGCCCGGACGGTCCCTGTGAAAACAGCCTACCGGAGGAGGATTATCGGCTGAATTTGTGAAAGATAATGAAAATATCTGCTCTGATACGCTAGGTATCTATACAACTGTTGGTATCAACATTTACACATATGAAAGCAAGGCATTTTGTGCCTACCCCTCCCAAGGCGCCGGGCGGGCGGAGAGTTTTGTTGTTTACACTCGACCGGTTGCGGTTTTTTTTTTGGTGAAAACGAAAGTAAATATAAAGTACAAATAATCCGTATTTTGATACGCTGGCGGTAAGGTCCTGCACCGGAATAAATTGCACGGGATTTGTCCACGTGCGACAAGAACAAAACTACAAAGAAGACAATTGCGCGGCGAAAGGTCAACACAACGAAACCGACGTAAGCGACGACGACGGGACCGACTACACGGTCATGACGGACGATTGTCGAGCCGCAAAGGCGCCTTTGCAGTACTACCCGCCGATTGATATCAACGATGCCTGCGGGAAGGACGTTGACCATGACCACCCAGGCAATGCTCTGGACGGCAACCCAGGCGCCGGAGGCCCAGACGACCGGGTGCCGGGACATAAAACGTACGACGAATGCCTAGCGTGGTGCGCGGCAGAGGGTACTTGCGAGGGCTTTTCATTTGTGAACGGTCTGGCAGACACGGAAGACAATTGTGTGGTGAAAGCGGTGCACGATTATGGGACTAGGGTAGCGTTGGCGCAGACGGACTACACCAGAATGACACGAGCCTGCCGATTTGCGAAATTATCCCGGGAAAGAAGCGTATTGTCTCCTTCTTTAGAGGTGAACATCTCTGCGGCAATCCTCCTTGCGCATGACAGAAAACAAGAACTTCCGAAGCCTGCGCACTAACACGAGAAAGACTAGTCATCTGGCGACTTTTTGTCCATGGAGGAGCGAGATCTTGCGCTCCTCATTTACTTTTATCACTACCAGCACCAGGACCAGCGGTGCCTGCGTAAAGTTAGTCATGATCGCTCGTGATGACTTGACCACCTAAAAGTATTTCACTAACATCAGCGCAATGGCTGTGTGTCGGTTGTATGTTCTGCATTGCAGCAGGTTATTTTTCCACTAGTCTATACGCATTTTTTTCTTGGATAGGGATTCCCCCAGTCCTACTACCCCGCGAACAACATCAATGGACTCTGCGCACGAGATATGCATTGCAGTGCATGTCGATGTCTGAGTCTGAATTTGTGATACGTCTGCTAATTTACGTAACACAACCAAGATGTGCATTGCAAATGAAGCGCCCGCGCTTGATGTTGATGTTACTTTCCAGAGCGCGACATCAAATATTCAGTTTCAGATACAGATTTTACATTTGATACGAGAAGGCAACAAGCAGCTGACAGGAAACACGCTTGAAGACGTCGCGGAGAGCAAGACATTCGAAGAATGCCGGGAATTGTGCGCACGGAGCATGGCGTGCACTGGATTCGTGTTTCAGAAGTACAACAGCACTGGCATTACCTGCGAGCTGAAGTCGGAGCACCCCGCATCCGGAGATTCGGCGTATCCAAGAAAAAAACGCTGTAGGTGTAACTCTTTTGGAGGAACAGCATCACAAATCTGTGTGGCATGACAGCAAAAACCTGTCATGCGCAGATAGTATGCGAAAACGCCCTGTAATGGGACCTACAATGCATGCCAAGCATGACAGACGCAATCACTTTGCATGTTGCGCATCACCAATTTACACTAACAGCGTTTTTTTCTTGGATACGGCGTGGGAGTCAGTCACTACAGCCGACTACGTGCAGATGACGCGCCCCTGCCGGGCTGCCGTAATTCCGTACGTGCGCACCAAGACCAGGAATTGCACAGCGGGCGACGCGGTGACGTTCAAAACGAAATACGTGGAAGCGAACGGCACGGAGCTCGAGGGCCTACAAAACCGCGCGCCGTTTTCTTTTGCAGATGTCCAGTGGATCTGTGACCAAGTGACCGTTGGGGTGAACCGCACGCGCGGGGTCCTCGTGTACAAGAAGGGCGTTGGGTTGGGCGCGTCGGGGTTTCCGTCTCCGTACAATATCGACGCAAGTGACATACGAAGTGAAAATTGTAAACATCTCCGGGTGCTGCTGCTGTGCACGAGAACGAAGGCAAAAAACCTTCACATGGACCGGGTGCGGGGGCACTCACTTCCTCGTCATGCAGGATGAAAATAAAAATAAATAGCTGTAGTAGCGACGAATTCGAATACGTATTGGTTTCCTTTGGTTTTTTGAAAATGTTGACCGAACCCTCCCTCGGAATAGTGAAAAGGGTTCGGACCTGTGACACAGCTGTACACAAAAAAGCGTAAGTATTTTAAAAACTTGCACTGCGCAACTTCATAAGTATTGATCGTCATCATCGTCAACGTCATCGTCGTCCAGTGAAGACGAGATACACAATTATTGAGCCCGTGGTGGTGTAGACGCTGCACCATAACGTTGTGCACTCTATTGGCAGACGACCACCCGGTCATGATGTAATTTGCACTCGATGAGTCCAGGTCACACATAATTTCCTCGCCTGCAAGGAAGAGCTTTCTGATGTGGAGGTGCGGCATTGCACCGTCGGGTACTTCTGTTCGGCGTGCGTGAAGGCCACTTCCCGGTGCACCAGGGGCAAAAGGCAGAACGCCGGCGTGTCGGTATACAATGCCACGCAGGTGATCGATTTCAAAACCCAGGAAGCGGAAGACGAGAGGCGGCCCAAGCTTCCGCTCCTACAAGTGATCGACGTGGTCAATTGTGAAGTCGCAACACGATAGTTGCACAAGGTACGGCGCACCACAGCGACAGGATACGATGGCACCGGTACGAGTTGCATCGTAATCTTCGAGCATCTTAGGCGTAAACTTCGCTATAGTTACTAACGCAATCTTAGTCGTAAACTTCGCTATTGATGAAGATAGCACGCATTTACTTATAAATTTTACTTTATGTTGGCTTCTCTATGTGTCGGCTGTTTCTCATTATGTGTGAGAAAATGGGAGGTAAGGTTCAATATTTCGATTCAGATAAAGACAAAATGTAGAGTCGCCCGCGTTTCGAATAACATTCCAAGAATAGGAAGAAACAGCGGGGCCTGGTTGATTTTTTTGAAAACGAGGGTTGGGGATAGCATCGCGATCTTATTTCAAAGAATCTGTGCAAATTACAGCCATAAATGATGATAATGAAGTAAGCACGCAGCATTATATTGATTACATACAATGCAAAAAGGAAATAAAAATCGCTGCATCCAACTGCACGAAAAAAACTGTACAATGAAGAAAATGCTGCAAAGACATTAACACTCTGTATAAATAGTACCAGGTCGCTCCGGTTACGCCAGTGTCTGTCTAGACTTCCATTTTTTAGATTCTGCATTGCAGTGTCAGTATTCGCGTTGGCGCAAGGTTCCGGGTGACTCGTGTGAGTATTTTTGATTTCTTGCGCTGCCCGGGTATTCGGGTGAAAGCACAGTTTTGATGCGTCCGAGCGAGATCGCCCGGCAATTATAAACTGGAGCGACGGGGGCAAAGCAAACAGCTTGACAATCGCCAGGCGAGCAAACAGGTAACGGGTTGGCCATCAGTCTTCGTTTTTTCTTTCGAAGACGCAGTTAGATGTCCCGATCGTGATCTCAGGGCTGAACTAAAATGAAAGCATAAGCAGTCAAAACAAAAGCGATATGCGGTCTTCACCATTGCGAGGAGAGTGCGATGGGGTGCGACAACAGAACTGCCTTCCGCGCAGCTGAAGTACGATTACCCCCGTGCCACTACGGTGCGTATTATGTGGAGGAGGTCACTTGAATGTGTATGTGAAGTAGTACACACAGTTGGTCATAATTACTTCTTGCATGATGATCATGACTTCTTCGTTTCTCGAAGAACCCCCTCATTTGGAACCGGTTTGCGAAAGAAGCGTAATGAGCAATTGCGAAATAACGGTTCTGCTTCTCGTGCATTAGAGTGATGCAAATTCTATTCGAACGACTACAAGGATCGTCAACACAAGAATAGAAAAACTTTTTGTCTTCGGTCCGCCCGAGTGCGAGACCAAGGAAGACACCGGAAATGGGTACGGCTCCTTCCGCTCTTTTTCATCCTCATGGTCTACATCGGAACTACACGAAAGGAGAGTCAACACAGTGGCTTGCATAGCGACGTCCTTCTCGTCCCCCTCCACCTCATTGGGTAGCTGCAAGAAGTAACACCTTGCTCATCCCCACGCAGGGCCCCTTCACGATGAGTCCATCGGGAAGCCGCGCCTGGTTGTGCCTGTGGGTACAGATTATAGCTACTTGCAATCTACTGGTGTCATCCGCAGTTCATAATTCCGTTGCGACTGGTGCGGAAGAAGATGCAACCGCGGGGCCGGTGACAGGAAAGGCAATGGGTCCCGGTTCTGCGCGAAGACACAACAGGCCCTCGAGGAGCAGTACCGCCTCAGCGATAGCGCACGTTCGGCGGATGGACGAAATTCCTCCGCACGAGGGCGAGCACGACACGGAACACGGCACACGCAGCAGGAACTTCGGCGGAGATCTACGGAAAGCAAAGAGTCCGAATTGGCGCACGTTGTCACCCGCTGGTCGTACTTCTGTCAAACGAGAGCTGACGCTGAACCCCCTAGCGACCGCCCCGCTGTTCAAGTCGCTCTTGCTGAATAAGGCCACTAGAGCATCCACCTCCACGTCTGCGGGGCGCGGAAAAGAAGCCGCTGACTCATCTGGAAAGTCTGTTGCAGGAACAAAAACCGACAACAAGGTGACTGCCAGCAACGGTATAGCGAAGCATCACACGAAGCTGAACGAGATGAGCACAGTGTCGGCGAGTGTTTCCAAAAAAGCGCGAACGGCTCGGGCCCAGCATATCCACCGAAAAAGAAAAACGGAGTTTCGCATTCGACGCATCAGTAAAATTTGCATAACCCATTCTCACTCGGATGCTGTCTCTTACTCTTTCTATAAAAGCACGAAATAATGTAAGTACATGTTGACAGTGAGACGGGATGTTGACGATCTGTCGGTCTCGCGCAAAAGTTTGATTGCAATTTGTAGCTGCACGGCGAGTGCGGCACTCGCGCTTTTGCAATCCATACAGCTTTCCGCCGAGCAACTCAATGCGTTTTCCGAGGAGCAGCTTGCGTTACGCTTCGCAAAAGTGATAGTGCGTTCGCTCACTTTCACAGGGCCATTCTGAATTGTCCATGATACCGAAGCGAGTCATGTACTCGTGCTCATTAGAAGCAAACTGAGTTTGTGCCCGAAAATACGTACGCACGCGAAAGATCTTTTGCAGGCAATACGCGTTTAGTAGGAACAATGCGCAGGTGTTTAAAGCTGACTCAAAGTGTGGCTCGACGGCGCCAGAGGACAAGTAACGAACGCAAATGTGTTGCCTGGGACAGCCTCAGTGGTGACCGAAAAGACGTCGCGCGTAGTAAAGTCCTGATTTCGCGACGCGCGCAGCAGGAGAAAGTCGAGTACTTATTTATTGCGCGCCGCATAAGCATACCCACACTGAAACTGATATGATCGCCGGGATCGTCGGCTACTTACATGCATCTTGAACACACATGTGGATTTTTCACCGAGCGCATTCAATTAGAACAGTTCTTTTGCTTTGTCTGGCGGTTCCCTGGCTGCGCAGCATCTGACGGAAATGCGCCTCACTCATTTTCTCGACCCAGACACATTTGCACTTGATCAAGCGATCACTTTCGACATGACGGCAGACGTGCGCTGGATCTGCGACCAGAGTATCACACATAGCCCCTTTTCTGCAGCATAGAATTGCTCCTTTCGTTGTCACGCGAGAACCGATTGTGCATGTGGTCGTGCTGGTCTTGCTGAAGAAGTCTTCTTTACGTAACGAGAAGGAGGTTTCTGCACATTGTATGACTTCCTGCGTGAGGGGATGTTCTTCTTCGTATAAAAATAGGTTCTAGCCGCGAGACAGAGAAGCGTGTGCCTACGCGCAACACGATCCCGCTTGTACTGCTCGCACGGTGTAGCTACGACGAGGCCGCTGGGATTCTTGCTTAGAAGATCATAAAGATTTTTCGCAAACCAGCGGTCACATACGAAAGTGAAACGAAGCTGACATTTTCTATGCTACTGTTTTTGTCTGATCCATACAGCTGACCACCGGAAGCGGAGCGAACGAGGAGCCCTTCCGTGGCTTCTTGCACTTCGAACGGAATGGCCCGGTGCCCGCACTTCCGGGAGTACCCCCGAGCCAGGCGGACCTGCCAGTCACTATCGGGGAGAAAAAGTCCTGCTCGAGTGATGTAACTGTGCACTTCTGATGAAGAGGAGCAGCAAGTAGGCGCTTTGTTTGTTGATCAGCAAGAAGACGCTCTGTTCTTCATCACCACTTGTCATCCAAGGATTTATATCCTAACCCTAATCCAAGGATACAACATAGCGCACCTTCATCATGCGCCATGATTTGCGCAGGCACAGAGCTACGATTTTTATGTTATTCGCCTCCTTAACATGGATCTGTTCATGCCCAATGCACATGTGAAGATGTGTGGAAAAAAATTGTACGGCACGCAAAAATAATTAAAGGGTGTTGACAGTGCATAGATTTAGATTCAGTACGCAGACCTTTTTCTTGGATAGTCACGCACCGATTTGTCATCTGCAAGGAGTTTGACGTGGCCATTCAGGCGTGCACTGTGGGGCACGTCTGCAATGCTTGCCAAAAGGCTATGGCCAGTTGTCCGGATGACACGAAACGGACCGTGATTATATGCATTGCAAGAGAAGTTGAAGTATCGCGAACGAGTGCCGAACTACCTCAATTAGGCCTTTGATGACGCCAGCAGTTCCATTAGAATACTCAAGCATGATGGTATTCATCTATTATAGGAAGCCTTTATTATTTCTTCAGCGAGAAGAATCATCATCATACGAGAGCGAGAGGCTTGTACCCATGATAGTGTTAGTTGTAAAGAGGCGAAGAGCAAGGAAGACCAGAATTCTTGATTCATGTGCATGTAGCTTCCCAACTACACTACCTATTTGTTTTCATGGAATTTCGTTCGCACCACGAACGTTTCCGATACAATTTTTTTGCACAGGATTGATTACCGTCGACTGCGAGACGTAAGGGGAAAACTAGAGCTGACCATGCTTGTTGGGGGCGCAGCTACGAGCACTTGGTCAACATCCACCCACCAACGAGACAAGACTTTCGAATTGCGGCAGGCTCTGGTGCTGGTGGTTTTGAAGGTGATAACACGGACAACTACTGTCCTGACGGCGCTTCTGTAATTACAGTGGCGTAAGTAAGATGAATCCACACATGATAGTACTAGTACAAGAAATGCGCAAATCGACGGTTGCCGTTTCGCTTTCGCTCACGTTCTAAGGGTTGCTTGAGAATAAAGGTTGAGTTTCGCACTTCTTCTTGATTTCAAGAATCAAGTGTACATGAAATAAGAACAATTGCAATTCATCAGAATACGAGGAATATCCGTGAAGAAGAACATGAGCACGCTCTTGACGAGCTTGTTTTGACAGAAACAAATGTTGGTCTTCAGAAGGTCGGAGAAAGATGAAGCAGTAACGCACCAATAAATTCACATTTACATCGCCCCCGGCGACGACCATGTAGTAAGCATTGGCAGCTCAAGGTAAAGCTATTACAGAAAATGACACATGGACCAAATCCATGATAGGGAACTCTTGGAAAAGGAAAACCAGGGGGACAGCTTGGCGTGTTGCGCTGCTCGCCACACGTCCAAGTGGTCTGTCAATCGTATCGGTTTTCTGCATTTTCGGCTAGTAGAAGCCGTGTAGAATCTTTTTAGCGACTCAGACCCTCCTCGAGAAACTGCAACCACCTGCGTCTACTTCTGTGTGTTTCTGCTATTAGCTCTGGTTGTCCGTATGCGCAGCCATTTTATGCTGGTTTTGAATTTCTGCAGATTTCATCAGGCGTTCGGGCCCGGTTTGTTGATGTCATCTTCCGGCTCCACCTTGTAGTTCAACACAACAACAAACTTATTTAAAGCAGCAGATTAGGTCGTTGCAGCTCTTCTTCCCGCACGGTTCGCCGTTGTGCTTCTTGATGGAAGGAAAGAAGTGGTCAACACCGTCACGGTATGCAAGATGGTGGGGCCATGGCCAAGCCGCAGGCGACCCAGGATCCGGCACAGGGCTATGCAGTTACCTGTGGAGGGCGTCGCGGTCGCCGCAAGGGCGACTTCGACAGTAAAGACGCGTGGCCCGACGTCGAGACCAAAACTGGGTGTCACGTAGGAAGGACATCGTTCGACCCGACGGCCACTGCGGCTCCGGCGCGGCGACAGCAGGCCCAAGCGGCTGTGCGAAGGACTCCCACTGACGCCAGCTCTATGCTGTTGCTCTATCCATCTGGGGGCCGTGGAAGCTGTGCCGCCTGTCGACGGAGGCAGCTACCGGATGCAGCTGGTAAGCCGGCAAAGCAGATCGGAGGTGGACGTCCTTCTGCAGCGAGGAGGAGAACGCGTCGTGACGCCAACAATTGGGGAACCAAAGACTTTGCAGGTCTCGTCAACGAGCCACCGCTGCATGATAGTCTGCAGCTTCATCGTGCGGCCAGACGCGTCTTCACGACGGCACTCGTTTTTGCTACCACGATAGTTGTATCTGACGCAAACGCGAGCGTTTGGAGTGTTCATGATTCTGTTCGTCCCTCCCGGATTCGTAGTGAGCGCCCAATGCTGGGCTCCCGCACAGGCGAAAAGATCCCGCCTGTGGGTCCGGAAGCCAGTGGTCGGCGCAGTCATGATCAGACCGCCCAGTATTCTACCACTGCTTCCTTCTTGCAGAAGTTTAAAGATCTCCTAAAACCTCCAACCGCTGCGGCTCCAGTGCAAGCCAAGAAAAGAGAGCCACAGGAGGGCCAGATCCAGCCACATACCAAGCACGAGTCAGCGTCCGCTTTGAAGATGGTGAAGAAGCAGCAGCGCGGTCAGAGATTGGACATGACGAAGCAAGAGGTCCAGAGCGGTGCAGGAGCCGAAATCTCTACTAAAACCGACGCTGTCGTTGCAGCAGCAGCTGGTGCAAGTGCAAGAACTGCCTCAAAGAGCAAGAAAATAATGAGTAGTAGGAGTAGAAAAAGAAAGAAAGGCGCGCTTGCCCGAAAGCTGTTCGTCATGAATATCATGCGAAAAAGCAGTCTGAAGTCGAAGGAAATCGCGTTCGACCTGAAAACGAACAAAGCAAAAGCTACCGCTTTGTCGTTGGCCGTTCAACGTGACCCCGTTACTGTCCTCCGCCCTGGCCAAACCCCACTCGTAGAGGCAATCGAGGTCGAAGTGCCACTGGATCCGGATCTCTTCAACACGGATCAAAGCGACGGCGATAAAGATAGCTACAGCACTTCTGGAAAGCCGCTCACTTACGGCAACCTCTGGGATGACAACTATGGTAAGATTTTTTTTCTCAGTATGCAAAGAAATGTAATCTCGAAGTATTTTGATTTGATCGAGCGGTTGCTACCATCGAAAAGGTACTTACACAACGAGGGCGAAGCGCCTGAACACAGCCGACAATACCTGTAGTGCGCCAGGTGGATCGGTCTCGGCCGACCACGATGCTCAAAAATGGGAAATATCTTTTAAGGACGACAGTAGTCGCTACGTTTCCTCGATTCGGCTATTCAATGAAGAAGGGAAGGAGGCGGGTCTAAACGGAGCCACTATGCTGATCGATAGCGAAATCAGTGGTACTAACATCGGCGAAATTTCTTCTATGCCGGCTCACGCGGGAACGAGCATATTCACTACCGGGGGTACTGTAGTAAAGATTGGCCGCGTCCTGAACAAGATCACACTGAAAAAGTACGGGAACGCCGCGGATTATCCTTTGAGCATCTGCGGCATATTTTTGTTCGGAGTGATGCGAAAGTACCCAGGGACCCAGCTGGTCGCCACGCAGAGCTGTATGGAGGTGCCAGGTGGAAAACAAAGCGCCAGAGTGCTGAAAAGCTGCAAATCTGCACATGGAAATGGATCATGCTGATGTCCATGCATGAATTGAAAACCACCGTAGAAAAGGAAAGGCAACTCGAAATCTTTGCGGAAAGATCAAAGCGGGCTCACGATGACTCAGCTTGTCCTATCGAGCAAAGTGCAGTTTGGAAGCTGCGTGATCTTTTATTCTTTCGTGCTATTTCACGAGTACATAATTTCATCGCACCTGAAACTCCCATAAGCTCCACGTGGAACGAAGTTGATTTCACAACGAGAATCAACCAGAACTATGCCGCGGACGCGGCGCTTGCGACCGTTCTTGGAATGTACCCTTACCGTGTGTCGCAAACGATGAACTCTGTTGCTGGTAGTGGGAAAAACTTCTGGCAGTTCCAGTTTGCTGACGGGGAAAAACACTACGTAGACCAAATTCGTTTGCTGAATCACCGGGAGAACCCAATTCGCCTGAGCCAGCTGAGAGCTTACTTTGACAGCGATGCGGATGAGGATCCGGCAAATACCACGGGAACAACCTTCCAACTCGACGATGGCGACACGCGGCACGTGCCGGCGGCAGCAAGTGACTCCACGGATATCGACACCTATCCCTGGGGAACCATGGTGAAGTATCAGAATGAAAAAGCTGCCCTCGTCCCGGTAGAAATGAACGAGCGGAAATCCGTAGACGCCATCGCGCCGATTGAAGCTAGTGCAAGCATTGTTTCGATCTCCTCACTTTCGTACAATTTCAGTTTCAACAGGTCGCACACCAACACAAAATAAATGCGGCGCGTGCGCGGTCCGCCTTCTGTGGCCTTCCGTCAGTTTGGCATGTGCATCGCAATTTTAAGAGGACGACTGACGACGTCGACAGGACCTCGGCAATGGAGGCGGAGCTACGTGCGGAAGAATTTCCATGCTAACGTCGCTCCTTGTATAGCAAGCTAGAAAAACTGCTGCTGATCTCACGAAAACGAGCACTAGTCTCATCGACGTAAGTCATTTGCTGCCCCTCCGGTTGTCCTACAGAAACGACCGAAGTCCGGCGTCATGTCATGCCGAGCAGGTCAGTCACGCCAGAGGCCCACGACCCAGACTTAGGATCTACATGCGCTGTTCCCTTGTTAAGTATATGAGTCACGTCCTAGTATGTAGTGAGGTCGTACACGTACTAATCGTCGACTCCCTTGCGTGCACGAGCTCGAGCGCTCCTGATACACGGATTTCCCGTGGGGATGGGGGATAGGGATTTTTCTTGAGGAGGAAAGCGGGGGCTGGCCGGTCGCTCGGCGCGCGGGCGCCTGGCCCCCGTGGCCCTTTCAAACTACAGCGACCGGGCATGTGTATTCGCATTGGGGCGCGTAGTCTGGATGGATGTTGGGGCGCAGTGGTTTGCGATTGTTTTCCGCCTTTCACATTGATGGGGCGGCGCGGCCGTGGGCGTGGGCGATCGATGGCGGCGCAAAAAGGAGAAAATCGGGAAAACAATTTTGCGCGGGAACCAGCGCGGTTGGGGGCGTGGAAACTTTTTGAGACAAATAGAACGCGGGTGAGAGGGTGAAGGGACTTTTTGAAAAAATTCCCGGCACCGCAACCCCTCTGTCGTCCAAAGTTCCCAAAAATTTTTCAGAAGTCTTCAAAGCCTCCCGCGAGCTTGCCACCCACCCATGCAACCCGGCAGGAACTGAACGGAAAACATGAAGCGTGGCGGCGCGCGAAGTGCCGCCACCAAATCGGCGCGTGCTCTTTCGGAGTTGATAGGGCGTGCTCTTTCGGAGTTGATCCCCGTTTAGCCTTCGCTACATTTGCCGCGCCGCCCGCCCTCTTGTTGCTTGAGTCTGCAGAGAGACTGATCCGCCGATGCGCCTCCGTTTTGCGCTCGGAGTCCCGGCTTGCAGCGCATCGGAGAAGGCGGATGGCAGGCTTTCGCAGCCCAATTTGACGCCTTGCGCCCATCGATGTCGCGCTGGGATGTTGCGCGCGCGTGCCGCCAATCTGGGCACCGTTGGCACTGCCGGGGAACTGTCGCGCGACGGTGCGCCATCTAAATGCCACATTTAGACGGTAAATGTGACAGTTAGACAGGCTCAAAATGGTTCGTTTTGGTTTCGTTCTCCGTTCATACTTGCGTGCACGAGCTCGAGCGCTCCTGGAGATGGGGGATAGGGATTTTTCTTGAAACGATGAAAAATGCTTTCGCTTTCAAAAATCAAATTTTTCTTTGCCCACCTTAAGCGTGGGCCCAGACAGGGCCCAGTGTGGGCGCCGAAGCTGGGAGGCTTGTGTCGCTGGTTGGCGTCTACCTGCTTCACACATCCTTCACGGAACATCCCAAGCCCTACACGGATTTCCCGTGGGGATGGGGGAGAGGGATTTTTCTTGTTGGTTTTTATTTTAGTCGCAGAGACCTTCAGAGTCAGCGCCAACATACAGTGGCGCCGCCAGCTCATTTCGAGCCCCATTTCGCTCGCAGAAGGTCGCAACTCGTGCGAAAGCGACCATTCGCGCCGCAAAGCATCTTCTGCGCGTCATTCGCGAGGTTCTGCGCATATTCTGCGCTCCGTTGCCAGCATTCTGCGCGCAGTTTGTCACTTCGTGACGAACTGCACACAGAGTGAGTGGGGGAACGGGTTCGCGAACACATCGAAAAACAATAGAAAGAACACCACACAAAACGAGTCAAAGAACGCCACACAAAACGAGTCAAAAAACAGCATAGCGAAAAGACAGCGTTAGGCGCGGATAAGCGCTTCCAACGATGCCTGCTTTTTTGTGCTCAAAAAGCCACGTTTCTGCGATCAAAAAAAAGCGCGGCAAAGTTCCAGCTCCAGTTCCCGTTCCTGTAGCTTTCTCTGTATGAAAGCTCCAGCGCGCAGGAATTGGAGCGCTCAATTGCGGAACTCGAGCTGGAACGTTCAAAAAGAGAACGCTCCAGGTCAACACGAGCTGGAGCGTTCAAGAAATGAAAGCTATAGGAGCGGGAACTGGAACTTTGCCGACTTGAAAGTCGAGAAAGTTCCAGCTCTCGTTCCTGAGAGGAACAAAAAAGTGGGCGCCAAGGTAGTGCGCCAGCGTCTCCGCGGAGACGCGCGGGCACTACCTTGGCGGACAATTTGCACCTTCATCTCCAGTTGTTCTCTTCGGAAATTCCGAGGCACAAAAAGTGCTTCTTTTGAAGTGCTTATCCGCGCCTAACGCTGTCTTTTCGGCGTATTGTTTTTTATCATGTTCGGGTGCACTTTTTTATGGCATTCGCCATAGCGTTTTCTATGGCATTCGCCATAGCGTTTCTTATGGCATTCGCCATGCACTTTTTCATAGCGTTTGCTATGCCATTTTTTATTACAGTCCGACTGAGTCAACTTTGAATGTTAAAGAATGCTACCAAAAACACCATTAACGAAAACACAAAGTCGCTCTTGCTTATCCCCACCTAACGCTGTGATTTCCTTATTGTGTTTTCTGACCTGTTTTCTGACCCATGTTGGTGACCCAGTTTAAACGAGTTAAAAAAGTGCACTTCTTTGCTGTAAAAAGTGCGCTTTTTTTGTTGTGCTTTTTGTTGCTTCCAAAAAAGGCATTTCTTTGGTCTTCATGAAGGGGTTTTGTTTTGGGTCCAAAAGGTTGCAGGCTTCAGGGCTCAGCAACCAAGGCGCCCACTTCGTTTGAAACGAAGGAGGCGCCTGGGTAGCGCAGTTAGAAAGCCCATGGGCCACGCACTCCAGATTCCTCACGCATTGCAAATTCCATGAAGAATGGAATGCGCAATGCGCAAGCCGGAAATCGAGGTATGGAGTTGTGTCGTATGGAGCCTTGGCAATTACAAACTCCATCCCTCAACGTTCGCGACTTTTTCACAGAAAAAGTTGCATGAGTTCCAGCTTCCGTGACATCAGAAAAAAATGCAGCGACAAAAAAAACACGACAAACAAACACGATGGTGCTACGAATTGCACAACCGAGTACGATTGTAAAAAAAAACGATGTTGGCCCAAGTCTTCTGGAAAATGCTAACGGTTACTACGATGACGCGACGACTAGTACGATGATACTACTCGACTTCAACGTGTAGAAAAATCTGTATCGAAGGTATGAAGAAAACAACACAAAAGAAAAGCACACGCCTAAAAGCCAGAATAAAGGATTTGGTAATGTGAAAACCCTTATAACAGCTATAGGCCGTGATTAAAAAAAACCAACGATGCGAGGGATAAGCTTTACGATTACCTACAGCTACGGGGTAGGCTGAGGGGTAACGGGTTTTTGAGGTTCCCCCATCCCGTAGGGATGGGAGAGATGGAGGTAGGAAGCTTTGCGCGCGGGCTTGCCCGCGCGCAAAGCGCTCTTTGCGAGATGCTCATCCATCGCAAACGCAGCGCGAAGGCTTTGCCGTTACCATATGGGAGGAGCTCGGGGGTATGCAACCACTCGCAAAATCGGGCATTATCAAGTGTGTTTTGCCTTCAGAAAGCGGGTCGGGCAGAATTTCTGGGAATTTTACCGAAAGCAGCCAAAACAGCAATTACCAAGTGGGAAAAGGGTAAAAAAGAGCATTTTTGCAGCTCCGCCCACTCTGAATCTGAAAAAAGATAGTGGCACTTTCGGCAAGGGCCGATGGTGTGATGCGTTTTATAGCGGAAAACGCGTCACGTCCGGGCAGCTCCAGCCGCTTGGAAATTGAAAAAAAGTGTTTAAAAAACGCAACTTTTCGCAGCATGCAAGCGGGCGACAAAATTTACCAAATTCGTGCATGACGCGAAAGCCGCTTCGTAATTCAAAATGACATTTTTTTGTGAAAAAGCGGAAGCCGCTTGAAAATTGCCGCTCAAGGGCGGTTTTTCAAATTGTCACACGGCCCATACCGTCGAGATTGGACGAAAAAAAGCAGCCATCAAGCCCGCGGAGGTGTGTCCACCCCCCACGGTTTTCGACGTCTCTGAGGGTCGCAAATTGAAACCCTCCCCCCGCTTAGAAGTGCCCGATTTGGGTGGCCCAAAAGGGCTGCCGGAAATGAAGGAAATGGTGCAACTTTTTGAAGTTTCTGCATTTTACCTGGACAGCGTGCCGCCGTGCATAACTTCAATGCTTATCGCAGGAGCCTGCGGGCCGCCGCGGGCGACAGTAGTTGTCCGCGGCCCTTTAGGGCCGCGGGGAAGTGGTGGAGCCCGCGGCGGCCCGCAGGCTCCTGCGATAAGCTTTGAATAGAAATCCGGAAGCCCCCGATGAGATGACCCGAACAGGTCAGGGCCAGGGGCCAGCTTGAACAAGGTTGGCGCGCCTTAACGCTGGCTAGATGTTCGCGCACGCTTTTGGTTACCAATATCGCCCTCCGGGCGCGACCTTAATACACGGATTTCCCGTGTGACCTGAAGGGCAAAGAGAACACCTGGAGCCAGAATTATCTGGGCTCCCGGGGTTCCGAAATGGTCATCGCTACGGACCCAACGTGTCCGCGCCTGGGCCCAATGAAAACACGCCCGCTACGTGCCCAACCACCTTGGCCCAACACTTTAGCCGTTTGGGGGGCCGTCGCGCGGTCGCGTCTATCTTCGTACTCGGTGGGCTCGCGCGCCAGCATCGCCGCTGCCACGCGTTTGGCCGCGCAATGTTTTCCAAAGCTTTTATAGGGACCCCGGCCCCTTCTCCCTTTTTTTGGAACGAAACTTGCAAGCGCCCAACGTGGGGCGGACACAGTGCGGCAGCTCGAGGTAACTCAAAGGCCGCCCGTTGTTTCCATCAGTACTGGTAACCATTAACCTTTGCTGTTCCAAAGCGGCACTTTCTCCCATAGCGGCTCGTCCCCATTGACTTCCCTCGCAGAGTGTGGCGGATAGGATGGCGCCCAGCGTGGGCGCCGAAGCTGGGAGGCTTGTGTCGCTGGTTGGCGTCTACCTGCTTCACACATCCTTCGCGGAACATCTCAAGCACTACGCAACTTGCGCCAGCAATCACCGCGACAAGCTCGCTGCGTGCTTTCGTCTTCCCATTCGTCATGAAGACAATTCATTTGCAAAAAAAGCAACTCCAAGGTTGGAGGAACCGGAGCCGCTTGTCTCCGCAAGCGTCCGGGCACTGGCCTGAGTCCCTGGCCGAAATGGCGCCACATTTATGACACTTTCCTCGATGCTATGCTGTTCAAAAATTGGTCTAGGTTTGCGAAAATCACAGCTCATCCGCCAAGCGGCGGCATTTTGGTGACCTCTTTATGAGGCTAACCACGGCGGCACGCTTTCAATTTCCCGGGCTAGCTTTGCGAAAATCATGGGTAGGGGAGGGGGGTGCCGAAAATGGAACAAAGCGAAGCCATTTCGTGCTCAAAACGGGTGGCCCCTTTATGAGCCTAATCAGCACGGCACGGAGCCACTTTTCCGGTCTAGCTTTGCGAAAATCATGGGGGTCACAAAAGGGGTGGGGGAAAGCAGAACCATAAGTCGGGCCGTTCGGCAGTGGTGCCTTTTGGGTACATTTCGAGCCAGCGCCCAACGCCCTGTCTACCTAGAAAGGCAGCCATCTGACTGGGCCCGCCGGCCATTTCTTCTGGAGAAGGGTCTTTGCAGTCTCAGAGGCCCCGAAGATCCCTTTGGAGCGGAATCAGTCGCCCGTGGTGAGCTTTCGCTTTCTTATGGTGTAGATTGAAGCCCCTTACGTTGTGCAATTTTCACGAAAGCTGCACGAGATGAAGAAAACCAATCTCTGCAATTTGCACGAAATCTACACGGATTTCCCGTGGGGATGGGGGAGAGGGATTTTTCTTGGGGGGATGGGGGATGGGGATGGGGGATAGCGGCCTCTTTCCCTTGTCCCTTTCCTTGAGCCTTTCCTTCGGATTTTGGTAGATTTTCGGCAAATTTTTGGGAGCTTTCAAACACGCAGAGTGATACGCACTACACCTTTTTTTTGACACGCAAAGTGACACGCAGAGCGACACGCACACTGATACGCACTCGCCAAACACGACCTGTTTCTCGTTTGTGGCGAGTGTGTACTGTCAAACCGCTCTGTAAATTGACACGCAGTGAGTGCGTGTCAGTGCGTGTCACTTTTACAGATCGGAGAGAGGTTTTGGAAAGTTTATAGAAATATCCTTCACCGACGGTATTGTGTGACTGGGCGTGTTCATTTTTTTGCGCCTTTTCTTCCCGAATTCGACTGCCTTTTTTGCGCCACATTCTGCTTTTTTGAACAACAGAAAATACGGCTTTTTTCTGTGCTTTGGCAGCTCCAAGTTGAAGAAAAAGGCCGCGCTGTATGCTTTGCTGCAGAAAGTACTCAAGACCGGCGCCCCCGCCCTGCTGGCGGGGGTTGGCCGGCATGGGAGAGAGCACGAAGCGCCCGGAAAAGGGGCTTGGCTCTGTGGGGTTTGAGAGCTTGGCTTGCGCGGCTTGCTACTTGTAGCTTGCTGTGCCGGCCGGGTTCTCTTCTTGCTCGCCAGTGTGACCGTCGCAGGTCGTCCCGCGACGAGGACTGCAGCGCGCGTCAGCACTGCCTTCGATTATCATCGTTTCCGCGCGCTTTCGTCGTTTGGATTTCCCGTGGGGATGGGGGAGGGATATTTCTTGAGGATGGAAGGATAGAAGCATCGTTTCGCAAAATGAAGCCACTGGGCCTGCCAGATGCTCGGGCGTCTTGGTCTGCCAGATGCTCTCTGCTTCGGTAAATCAAAACAATTTAATGTCTTGCGCGACCTTGTGGCGTGCTTGCATTTTGTTGCTTTCGTATTTGTGCGTGCATGCGCCAAAGGCTTCGCATTTTTTGAAGCAAATGTGGGGCGATCGTTTTGGATTTGGTTTTTCGGCTCCGGTGAATTTAGAAACGAAGGCAAAATGGGTACCGGTTTGATGATGGTCTGGAATCCAGAATCAGCTCGGGGTGAATTTAGGAAATTGCCGAAATTTACTAAATTCACCGGCCTGCCGTTTCTAAATTCACCACTAAATTCACCGATCGCAGCATGCCATCGGTAAGCGGGGTACTTTTAAGCCGCTTTTTGGCGCCAAACAGCACGGCGCTCCGCATCGATGATTTTTAGGAAAAAAACCATCCTCATCATACCATGGGGAATGATGTTTAAATGGAAGCTTTTCCCGATGGCAGTGCCTTTTCTTTGCGATTTTCGTTGTCCAAAATTTGAACACGGAAGTTGAAGCGTTAACAAGGAATGGAGAAGATCATGAAGAAGCCAAAAGGTCTACTTCGCGAAAAAAGACGCGGAGCAGTGTGCTAGGTTGGGCAAGGTTGCGAGGGGGATTGCCTTCAATGTGGGGGAGCCTTGGCGACGAGCACAATGCCGCCGCTACCTCTATTTGTGCTAGCCCTTGCCTCGCGAACCATAACCCCCCGAAACGCCAGCCCCACGATTCTACTCCCCTTCTAAAATCACTAGAAATTCACCGCCCCTATATCTAATGGGCGTCCAAGCTGTAACTCCTGACGCACGGATTTCCCGTGGGGATGGGGGAGAGGGATTTTTCTTGAGGATGGAAGGATAGAAGCATCGTTTCGCAAAATGAAGCTGGAGAATACAGATAAGGTGGACAGCGACTTCGTCGCTCTAGCCGGGATAGAAGTGTACGAGGACACAAGCGTTGTGTATCAAAGAAAGATTGAAATAAATAAAGCCACGGCCTGCCGAGATATTGGGGTCTACTCATGGTCATGACACGTCGACGCTGACGCAGACGAGGGTCTCGCATTTTTATTTGCGTGCCAGCAACTCAATAGGGACGCAACTCTATGTATGATACCACCTCGTCCAGAGGGAGATTTAAAAGGAGTTGCGTCGTGGCATCGGTTGTACGTCATCGCAACACAGCGCCCAGTTTCTTGATGTCACTCGCAGTACTATAGCTGTAGTCAGGTGGGCGTGCACGTGCACAATTAAGCATGGGCCAAACAACAGGAAGACGTCGGCTCTCTCTCGTCGAGCATTATGAAATATAGTGGTGTTGGCCAGCATTTGCGGGCTTGCCTGTTGGTATGTGTTTCCCTTCGGGAGGATGCGTGGCTTTGATTTTCCTCTCGACATTGCAACCCCCACCACTACGGAATTCGGAAAGAAAACCACCGACGAAACCACCACCATGGAAGTCGAAGTGCCACTATATGGCCCCCTCGGTGGAGATGTTACGTTCTCTACTGCTGGTACACTCGAGCCAACGTGGTGGACATGCAGACGAACCTGTGTCCCCCTTATTTTTCCATTTTATATTTTCTTGCAGTTGCAAAATCAAAAAAAAAGAAATACAAAGTAGCTGGTAGTCGTGACGCATTACAAGTACTGAAATCTGTTCGAAATTTATCTGATGCACCAAACGGCGAAGAGGAAGAAGCGTTTTTGATTTTGGCTCTTGCTCGATTTTCGTGAAAAAAAACTCACGTCGGCGAAACTACCGCTAGTCGCTGACGGCGCTGAGAACGTAACACTAACAGCTGCCTTGGCTATACACTAGACGAGTTTCTTTTTGACACGGCACAGGGCACCACGGACCAGGGGAGTGTTGACTTCGACTCCTTCAGCGGCCCAGCCCAGGCAATGAAGTATGGAACTGCATTTGCAAAGGAGGAAAGCGCGAATTTTGACACTTTCCTGACTTCGACTACGCGAAAAAGCGATGCTACGAACACGTGCAGCACACCTGGACCTGACACAGCTACAAGCTTCTATTGGGAAGCGGCTTTCAAAAACTCAGCGATACGCTATGTGTCCTCGATCCGGCTTTTTAACCACTACGAAAAGGAGACCGATTTGAACGGCGCAGAGATGGTCATTGACAGCGACGCAACCGTATGCATTGCAAAAGTATCGCATTCGCACTCGTTTAAAATGCATTACAAATAATTTTTATTTCCTCAGCATTAGAAATACAAGTGAAATTTGTATATGCGGATTTACTTTGAGAAAAAGTAGAAGACTTGTAGTGCATGGCTGCAATTACTACGAGTGCGATACTTTTGCACAGGATAAACCGGGGTTGACATTGGGACTATCTCTTCCATACCGGCACACCCGGCTACCGGTCTATTCGACACGGGTGGCACTGTGATCAAGATCAAGCGCAACCTGAACAAGATTCGCATTCGGAAGGACTCGCAGTTCACTATCTGTGGCGTTTTCATATACGGCGTCATGGAAGCATACCACGGAGACGGCATGCGCGCGGTCCAGAGCACCACCTATCCCCAACGCTCCGATGGAGCTTGGGACGTCGGCGGTTTGAATGCGGATAAGTACGTGCTCAATCAGAATGCCAGTGCTGTGGGGCCACTGGAAATGCCTCTCGGAAGGTGGCCATATAGGCTGGCCCGAACTGGCGAGACTTCGTACACTGCGGGAGCAGCGTCCGCACTCGGAGACCAGTATTGGCAGATGAGATTCGCCGACAACAAACCTCACTATGTCGACCAAATCCGGCTGGTGGCAGAAAAATTTGGCCAAGTGGGCGGGCAGGAGGTCAGATTTCCCGACCGTTTGAGCGTTTCACGTGCCTTCGTCGACGATCCACCATTTCACGCACGCAGTCTCACCAACGGAAACTTTACTCTGAATGCCGACACTAATTCGGAAGCAGAGGACATGGACAAGTACAGCGCCACTATCGTAGAAGAAAAAAGCCCCGGCGCCCTTAATGTACGCCGACACTCGAACAAGGAATTTTCGTGGCTAAAATAGTTTGATGCAATAAATCGTCGGAATCCAGGAGGACCAATCCATAACATATTCGACAAATACGAACTGCTTCGTAATGAGTAGAAGAACTATATTAATGCATAGTAGACGGCTTATGCTTAGTGTTATCTCTAGGTTTCGTATTCGTACAAGAAAAGTTCTGCGGACGCGTATAATAGGTAGTGGTGAGTTAAGCTCTGTTGAGCTTGAGCAGGTTCTTGATCGTTGACCTTCTCAAAACTCCGCCTTATTCCATTTTGGTATTCAAGGCAGCGTGGAGCGCGCGGGTCCGTGCAGCCAGTTGTAGTACGAGAAGCGGTAGTATTGTTCGAGTATCGGAAAGGGGGATCCATCGGGGTGTTTCCTCAGGACAGCGAACGGAGACAAGAACGTATCATAGCGAACAAAAGCTCCCTGCCCGGGTACCAGAGACACGAAACGCAGATTTCGCTGTTATTAAGTTTCCAAACATAGACAAGCAGAACCAGAACCAGAAACAAAAATTCTCAGGTTGCAAAAAAGGACGGCCGCGACAGTGATTGCGCGACTGCATTTTGTATCGACAGGTGGAAATCCCATGGCCATATATAATGATATTGATAATGAAATGAGAAAGGTATGGGAAACCACCTTCGTAAAGAACTCGGTTCGAAAGCATTATAAAAGGCCGCGAACGTGGTCACTTCAGAGCTTCTACCGTGCAGGGATGCTTTTTAATTCGATACGATGTTGCCCCCTTTCCCTGGGGTACGCGGCTAAAAATACAAAAAGAAATGACGAAATTCACAGTGCAGCGCATTCCTAACGCCGATCCGCTTGTCACTCTGGATTCGGCAAGCGGGACCGAAACCGCTACAACGGCAGATCTTTACTCCCTTTCCCTGGCTGGAATCGACGTCTATGCAAACACGGAAGTGAAGGCATGCGGTGGCGACCTCCGTCTTCCGATCAACGAGGAGCACGGCAAGGACGCTTCGGGCAGACAGAGCGAGTACGCCACTCGTTGGGTTTGCGACCAAATGGAGCAGGAAGACACGGATGGGGTCCTGCAGCCGTTCCGTGGTGTCCTGCTCTACGACCGAGTCCGCGGCCCCCCCGCCAACGACACCGGAAATGGGCTATCAAAATGAAAAGTGCAGCTACGCGACTGAGCTCGCAAGTTCGAAAAGATATTCGCGACGTAGGCAATAAAGAAGTTACAGCAGCCTAGAAATACTTCGGGGAAGCCGCGTGTTTGACATTCTTGCGGAGAAATGTAGCTTCTTCGCAAAAACGCAAATACAGATGACAAAAACGGCGCACGATCCGCGGCGGAGATTCTGCAGAGAGCGGACCCCGCCCGGTAAGCGTAATATCGATCCTACTTTGCAAAGCGTCAAAATACTTTCGATTGGAATCTCCTCTGCCACTTGTCACTTTTTTGAGTCTGCGCCGCACTTTTCACTTTCATGCGCCCCCGAGGTGATCTACCCCGTCCCTTCAGCCGCGGAGCTAAACGTCCGCCACACCTTTGTGTAGCCACAGTAAATTAATCGCACACGACGACAACACTGCTCGAGTACAATTGGCAAACTTGTACAACATGTATGACCAGAGCCAGACTCGGAATGCCAATGCGGTACAAGTGGAAAACTTGTACTTCTATGACCAGACTAGGACTAGGAGGTGGAGGAGCATAAGCATCCAAATCGAAATCCATATTGTTCTTTTTTTGTACTACGTGAACGAGATGAGCAAAAAAATGCAGTCTCACAAAGATGTTGTATTTTCAAAGCCATGTGCGGCAAATTTATGTTGCATACTGGGAGTTGTAGGCAAATAAGTCCGGCCGTGCAGGCTTGCACTGTGGGCACCGTCTGCGACGCCTGTCAATCGGCAAACGAGCGATGTCCGGATATTCTACTCAAAAACGTCCCCGCCCCACGCCCATCAGAGGGACCCTGGTGGAAACAGTCCTCGGTCATATCCACGACTGCGCAGTGTGCTATTTTTGTTTTAGCTCTTTTATAATTGCTAGTATCATCTTCAATATGTGCCTTAGGTCAGGGTGCAAATGGCGATCACTACATACCAATCTATTAGCACTTCTATTCTACAGAAGAGAGCAAATTTGTATTTGTCAACCTTCTTCTTGACATTCACCGAGGCCAGCCCGAGTCGTATACTTCTGCAGAATGATTTCATTCTTGATCTTGTCTATTGACTACGAGAATGGGGCGGATGAAACGTTTTTTCGCAGGATAGTGGACGGATGGATGGGCGCTGTGCACCTGGTCAGAGATTGCCAGAATGAGTTGATTCCCACAACGACCACGACGCCGCCGACCCTCCTGCTCTAGAAGCAGTAAAGTGCAACAAATCAATCAAGCCTGCAGAAGCTGGTGAAACACAAGAAGAACGTGAATACGCAACTTTTGAGCTGTCACACTGCAGACGCTCATCCACCGAACTCCGACACGTAGAGAGCGGACGTAGGCGCAGGTGCAATCCGGAGCTCTATACCAGCATGATTACAATTTCACCATATAAAACCTAATGAGGGGCAGCCGAAGTAGCCTCAACAGCAACTACAGCTGCGCTGCGTGTAAGATCATAGTACTAGTACAGAAATCGCGAAGCAAAAAACAGATGAATATTTATACGTCGGAAGAAGTAACGCTATAAAAGTCAGACTCAGAGGCATGATGATGCTGCCACAGAAAAAACACAAAGGCAATAAAGTCAAAAGTCAATACAAATGATGATGGTATTGTTTTCCTGTAACTGTATACACAATAGTAAGACTCAAATGACAGTGAAGCGCAAGCTTTATGCTGTTTGTTTTTCCAAGATCAAGATGTCAGCATCAGATGCGGCGTAAGTATTTTTCTTCAACCAGATAGCTGTGCTCGTCCTTCGAGAATTGTACCTCGCCAAGCGATGTAACGCCAGCGCGATACTACGTTAAAGAGCGTCCCCAAGATGAATTCTGGCGAATTAAATCCTCTTGATATACTGCTGCGCCGCGGTCTTTCTGGCGATGTAGAAAGCTTGGAAATGAATGATACAAATATGGTGCAGTTGTGACGTTATCTCGTCTGCAGCCAGAAAAATGTTTCCATGTACAATCGGATATTGATAAATATTCTTGAACTTTCGGACCCCCGCGCCCCCTTTGAATCTTCTCAAAAAAAACGAAGGGCGCGCCGGACATTCTTCTCAAGAGAAAAAGAGCGGGCGCGAGAAAGTTGAGGAATTATTAGCACGACCCACAGCATTTTTCGGATTCAACAAGGGGTCCGGGGACGCACTCCCATTTGTTTAGTAATATTTATCGACATCCGTACGGAATTCAGAAAGAAATCTAGAACAGATTTCCGCGGCTATTCTGCAGCGACCTCCTCCCATCGTTGCTCATTTTCCTGCGCTTTTTGCCGCGTCCCTTCTCGGCGCGCGTGGTTTTGCATTTGCTTACGCGCGACCTCCGGCGCGCCGCACTAGTAGAGCGCTACTCTAAGGGGAGCCGCGTGGTCTCTCGCGAAGAAGAGCGAGGACCCTCCTCTACTTCAAATAGATTATCTTTTTGAAGACGAAGACTATCCGACCCGTGAAGCAGATCTTATTCTTCTCGCGGATCGTCCTCCTCTTCAGGAAGTAAGATCATCTTTCAGAAGAAGAGGATCTTCCTACTCGTGTAGAAGATCTGCTTCTTCTCGAGGATCGTCTTCTTCTTCAAAAAGAAGAAGATCTTCCTCTTCGTGAAGCCCAAAGCGCGCCATGCGCTCCTGCAGAACTTTATCCCCGACGGCGTGATGCGTCGGGGGCGCAAAAAAAGCCAACGAATCTGCCGGCTCGCGTTAAAATGGTTGGCAGGTCTGGCATGCCAGACCTGCCAACCCAAAAGAAAAAAAAGAAGAATCAAAATTCTTCTTTTTTTGTTTTTGGGTTGGCAGGTCTGGCATGCCAGACCTGCCAACCATTTTAACGCGAGCCGGCAGATTCGTTGGCTTTTTTTGCGCCCCCGACGCATCACGCCGTCGGGGATAAAGTTCTGCAGGAGCGCATGGCGCGCTTTGGGCTTCACGAAGAGGAAGATCTTCTTCTTTTTGAAGAAGAAGACGATCCTCGAGAAGAAGCAGATCTTCTACACGAGTAGGAAGATCCTCTTCTTCTGAAAGATGATCTTACTTCCTGAAGAGGAGGACGATCCGCGAGAAGAATAAGATCTGCTTCACGGGTCGGATAGTCTTCGTCTTCAAAAAGATAATCTATTTGAAGTAGAGGAGGGTCCTCGCTCTTCTTCGCGAGAGACCACGCGGCTCCCCTTAGAGTAGCGCTCTACTAGTGCGGCGCGCCGGAGGTCGCGCGTAAGCAAATGCAAAACCACGCGCGCCGAGAAGGGACGCGGCAAAAAGCGCAGGAAAATGAGCAACGATGGGAGGAGGTCGCTGCAGAATAGCCGCGGAAATCTGTTCTAGATTTCTTTCTGAATTCCGTACGGATGTCGATAAATATTACTAAACAAATGGGAGTGCGTCCCCGGACCCCTTGTTGAATCCGAAAAATGCTGTGGGTCGTGCTAATAATTCCTCAACTTTCTCGCGCCCGCTCTTTTTCTCTTGAGAAGAATGTCCGGCGCGCCCTTCGTTTTTTTTGAGAAGATTCAAAGGGGGCGCGGGGGTCCGAAAGTTCAAGAATATTTATCAATATCCGTACAGATTTCAGAAAGAAATCTAGAACAGATTTCCCCGGCTATTCTTCAGCGACTTCCCCCCATCGTGTCTCGTTTTTTTTACCTTTCTGGCGCGCTTCTTCTCGGCGCGCGAGGTTTTGCATTTGCTTGCGCGCGACCTCCGACGCGCCGGAGCGAGGCCGCGCACGGCTTGGAAAGCAAGAGCGCAAACGACGCGCCCCGCGTTCTGTCCTGCGCTTGCGCCAGTGCCGCTCCTTAGTAAAGCAAATTCTGCAGCATCCAAGACAGCGCGACTGTGCCGCCGCTGGCGACTGGCAGGTCTGGCATGCCAGACCTGCCAACCCAAAAACAAAAAAAAAAGAATTTTGATTCTTCTTTTTTTTCTTTTGGGTTGGCAGGTCTGGCATGCCAGACCTGCCAGTCGCCAGCGGCGGCACAGTCGCGCTGTCTTGGATGCTGCAGAATTTGCTTTACTAAGGAGCGGCACTGGCGCAAGCGCAGGACAGAACGCGGGGCGCGTCGTTTGCGCTCTTGCTTTCCAAGCCGTGCGCGGCCTCGCTCCGGCGCGTCGGAGGTCGCGCGCAAGCAAATGCAAAACCTCGCGCGCCGAGAAGAAGCGCGCCAGAAAGGTAAAAAAAACGAGACACGATGGGGGGAAGTCGCTGAAGAATAGCCGGGGAAATCTGTTCTAGATTTCTTTCTGAAATCTGTACGGATATTGATAAATATTCTTGAACTTTCGGACCCCCGCGCCCCCTTTGAATCTTCTCAAAAAAAACGAAGGGCGCGCCGGACATTCTTCTCAAGAGAAAAAGAGCGGGCGCGAGAAAGTTGAGGAATTATTAGCACGACCCACAGCATTTTTCGGATTCAACAAGGGGTCCGGGGACGCACTCCCATTTGTTTAGTAATATTTATCGACATCCGTACGGAATTCAGAAAGAAATCTAGAACAGATTTCCGCGGCTATTCTGCAGCGACCTCCTCCCATCGTTGCTCATTTTCCTGCGCTTTTTGCCGCGTCCCTTCTCGGCGCGCGTGGTTTTGCATTTGCTTACGCGCGACCTCCGGCGCGCCGCACTAGTAGAGCGCTACTCTAAGGGGAGCCGCGTGGTCTCTCGCGAAGAAGAGCGAGGACCCTCCTCTACTTCAAATAGATTATCTTTTTGAAGACGAAGACTATCCGACCCGTGAAGCAGATCTTATTCTTCTCGCGGATCGTCCTCCTCTTCAGGAAGTAAGATCATCTTTCAGAAGAAGAGGATCTTCCTACTCGTGTAGAAGATCTGCTTCTTCTCGAGGATCGTCTTCTTCTTCAAAAAGAAGAAGATCTTCCTCTTCGTGAAGCCCAAAGCGCGCCATGCGCTCCTGCAGAACTTTATCCCCGACGGCGTGATGCGTCGGGGGCGCAAAAAAAGCCAACGAATCTGCCGGCTCGCGTTAAAATGGTTGGCAGGTCTGGCATGCCAGACCTGCCAACCCAAAAGAAAAAAAAGAAGAATCAAAATTCTTCTTTTTTTGTTTTTGGGTTGGCAGGTCTGGCATGCCAGACCTGCCAACCATTTTAACGCGAGCCGGCAGATTCGTTGGCTTTTTTTGCGCCCCCGACGCATCACGCCGTCGGGGATAAAGTTCTGCAGGAGCGCATGGCGCGCTTTGGGCTTCACGAAGAGGAAGATCTTCTTCTTTTTGAAGAAGAAGACGATCCTCGAGAAGAAGCAGATCTTCTACACGAGTAGGAAGATCCTCTTCTTCTGAAAGATGATCTTACTTCCTGAAGAGGAGGACGATCCGCGAGAAGAATAAGATCTGCTTCACGGGTCGGATAGTCTTCGTCTTCAAAAAGATAATCTATTTGAAGTAGAGGAGGGTCCTCGCTCTTCTTCGCGAGAGACCACGCGGCTCCCCTTAGAGTAGCGCTCTACTAGTGCGGCGCGCCGGAGGTCGCGCGTAAGCAAATGCAAAACCACGCGCGCCGAGAAGGGACGCGGCAAAAAGCGCAGGAAAATGAGCAACGATGGGAGGAGGTCGCTGCAGAATAGCCGCGGAAATCTGTTCTAGATTTCTTTCTGAATTCCGTACGGATGTCGATAAATATTACTAAACAAATGGGAGTGCGTCCCCGGACCCCTTGTTGAATCCGAAAAATGCTGTGGGTCGTGCTAATAATTCCTCAACTTTCTCGCGCCCGCTCTTTTTCTCTTGAGAAGAATGTCCGGCGCGCCCTTCGTTTTTTTTGAGAAGATTCAAAGGGGGCGCGGGGGTCCGAAAGTTCAAGAATATTTATCAATATCCGTACAGATTTCAGAAAGAAATCTAGAACAGATTTCCCCGGCTATTCTTCAGCGACTTCCCCCCATCGTGTCTCGTTTTTTTTACCTTTCTGGCGCGCTTCTTCTCGGCGCGCGAGGTTTTGCATTTGCTTGCGCGCGACCTCCGACGCGCCGGAGCGAGGCCGCGCACGGCTTGGAAAGCAAGAGCGCAAACGACGCGCCCCGCGTTCTGTCCTGCGCTTGCGCCAGTGCCGCTCCTTAGTAAAGCAAATTCTGCAGCATCCAAGACAGCGCGACTGTGCCGCCGCTGGCGACTGGCAGGTCTGGCATGCCAGACCTGCCAACCCAAAAACAAAAAAAAAAGAATTTTGATTCTTCTTTTTTTTCTTTTGGGTTGGCAGGTCTGGCATGCCAGACCTGCCAGTCGCCAGCGGCGGCACAGTCGCGCTGTCTTGGATGCTGCAGAATTTGCTTTACTAAGGAGCGGCACTGGCGCAAGCGCAGGACAGAACGCGGGGCGCGTCGTTTGCGCTCTTGCTTTCCAAGCCGTGCGCGGCCTCGCTCCGGCGCGTCGGAGGTCGCGCGCAAGCAAATGCAAAACCTCGCGCGCCGAGAAGAAGCGCGCCAGAAAGGTAAAAAAAACGAGACACGATGGGGGGAAGTCGCTGAAGAATAGCCGGGGAAATCTGTTCTAGATTTCTTTCTGAAATCTGTACGGATATTGATAAATATTCTTGAACTTTCGGACCCCCGCGCCCCCTTTGAATCTTCTCAAAAAAAACGAAGGGCGCGCCGGACATTCTTCTCAAGAGAAAAAGAGCGGGCGCGAGAAAGTTGAGGAATTATTAGCACGACCCACAGCATTTTTCGGATTCAACAAGGGGCCCGGGGACGCACTCCCATTTGTTTAGTAATATTTATCGACGTCCGATATAAATTATAAAAGACATGGCGCCATGTTGATTCCGCTTCGTCAAACGAAGAAGCTCGTCATCCATAGAACAGCAATAATTAGAGTAGAGAGGCTTCCCGGAGATGTTGAGTCTAGGTACGCAGTACCTGTCCATCTACATCATCGTCCGGGCGAATATAACGAGTAATCGAGTTCATGTTCAACTCCTACATACTCAAGAGTCTGAGCTTCGTGCAACTCTGTATCGAGATTTGCAGTCGAAAACCTCTGTTGTCCTTGCTTCCCGGCGTGTCAACATGGTAATCTTGTCAATTTTAGGCATCCTAGTCGCGCCGTCTGGTGTCTCGTTTTCTTGTGCTCATGAGAGGAGGCGTCGTGTGAGACCAACGAAAAAAAGTTTTGAGACAGATGAAAAACAGAGCGACTGTAGGGTAACCGACGGGAAAATCAAATCAGTTTTTCGCTACTACAAAAAAAAACCGGACGGCTGGATTTGCATGAACATAGAATGAACATGGAAAAGTCGTCACATTGACATTGTTGCGCGTGCTTCACCATTTATAATCAATCACTCTTAGTAGATGCATTTGCATTGACTGCGGACAAAAAAATCCGAAGTCAAGGACGTGCAGCACGGAGAAACTACTATTTATTTGAGGATGCCGATGATTTTTGCTTTGCTTCTGGGTGCCGTCCTCGCCTCAGGCACGGTCGTAAGCAAACGCAAAAATACTGTGTCGGGCCGCAAAAACATTTCAGAGAAAAAGCTGAAAGACAAAGACGGCTCCAGGAGGCAAGTGAAGAGAGAGCAGGGACACCAAACCCGGAGGCAGCAAGGCGCGATGACAGTGAGAAGCATGAAGATGAGCAACAAAAACAGCAGGAGCAGGAGCAAGATACCGCTACCGAATAGCGGAACCCTCGGCGGGGGCGTTCTTGGTTCTGCCGAGCCAGATTCGAGCTTTTTCTCCCCGACGCTTCCAGGCGGGGATGGGCTTGGCGGGGAATTTGAGGACGCGGCAATGTATGCGGACGAGGAGCTCGAGCAAAGCCTCCAATCGCCCGCGTCTGACGAGTTCGCGCCGAGTCAGCTCACCAGTGGCTTGGTGAGGCTCCACCGCATTCCGGGAATATCCCAGCAAAAGAGCTTTTGTCAGTGCAAGGTGCAACTTCAATCTTGTCGTTTGCCTTATTTCATGTTGAATCCAAAACAGCTGCAGCTGCACCATTGACAACATACACGACGGGTGGAGCAATTCATTTAGTTTTATCCGCGCTGGCAAAAACAAACGTGCCCTGGTTGTGTATGGCAACTAAGTACAAGTAGCACTAGCTATCACGACGTGTTCCTTTTGCATGGAGATGGACCCTTGCTGGCTCTGTGGCACATATAGCAACTGTCCCGGCCTCCGTGCATGAACAACGTGATGCCGTTCTATTACAATAGTACAGTTACAGCTTTGCACTGGCGTAGTTTTTTGCTTCGATCCTTTCGAACTGACGTGTACAACATACCGGCTTCCGCGTCGAAATCAAGCTTGGTCGAGAAGTTCAAGAAGCAACAAAACCCCCTCAACGCGTACTACGGAGCTCGGGTCGCTGGGAAGGAAGCAGGCGCGACGCCACCGAAGTCGAAGCAGCAGCGAGAAGCAGATGCGATCGAGGCCAGGAATCGGGGGGAAGACGCGTTTCTCACGGACGCCAGTCGCGCAGAGGATGAGAAAGACATGGATTTTCTCACAGACACGGAGCTCGTCACGACAAACAGCCTGCACACGAATCCCGAGACCCTCAACGAGGTTGCGCAGGGCATCAGCGTCACCACCGGGCTTCCCGGCAAAAGCGGAAGCGCCATAACGAGGAACTTTCTGGCCACGAAGCAGGCGCAATCGCCGCACAGCGTGCTGCTGGTGAATGGTAAGACAGAAACGGATGGCGTGGACGATCTCGCGCATGAGTACGCAGAGCAGCGACAGCTAGAAGCGGAGATCTTCGGCGACTACGGCAGTCAATCTCCACCCGGGACCGCACCCACTCCGCGCGCGCTAGACATGCAGCTGATGGCCAAGAAGAAATTCCAACAATCGCGCATGGAGCAGAAGAGAAATCCCACCGCCGTGAACATGAGCGGAACCATAGTTTCCAATGCAACCGACGTAAACTCGACTCTGCCTGACAACGTCACCTGCGGCAAGATGTTTGCCTTCGACCACTCGCAAGGCGTGCCCGCGCTGGGGTGGGACATGATGGAAATTGCCTGGATCTGCGACACCCAACGGGACGCTCAGGGTAACGTGGTGAACGCGTGGTTACACAAGAAGTTTGAGCTGGACATTGGACCGATGACGCCCGCTATGGGCAAATCAAACGGCAACCCACCTGTCCTTCACGAGTACCTCGGCTGCAGCCTGAACACCACGCGCCACGATGTGGGCCTCAATGACTGCGTCACGGGTGGTCACTGCCCGCAGTGCAGCTACGCGACGTGTCCGACAACTGAGCCTGGTGTGGTGAAGAAGCAGTTTTTCCTCGACTGTCGCCAGAACGCCACCACGCCCCTGAATACGAGTTTCGGACCCCCTCCCGTACCCTGTATGGACTGTAAAAATGTCTGGGTCTGGAAACTTGTGATGCTGGGTGGCGTATCATGAAGATTCCACAAGTGCTGGCTCAGCATGACAAGCTTTTGAGCTTTTAGGTGTTGCCTATTCTGCATGTCAAACTGCGTTTCTGCATGACAGCAACGTGGGGCTCTTGGGTAACGTGCATGACAGATTTAAAGAGCCATGCCAGACTAGCATGACAGAGCTCGCATTCTTCCAGACCCAGACACTTTTACATTTGATACCCTACCCACTGCAGCAACACTCGGGCTAATGTGCCATCCTTTGAACAAGCCTTCAAATCAGAGACGCTAGAAAACGTCGCAATGACGATCCAATTTATGGAGGCACGTGAACATTTTTATTGCTGCAGGGGGCGGGTTTGTAAGATATTTTTTCGTGGTTTTCGCAATTGATTATTTAAGTGTTTTTCAAATCATCTTGAAGTATAGAGAGTCGAGTTCACGATGCACCAAACCCGGTACAGAGGACGAGCCAAGTATTCAAGAAGAAAAAAGCAAAAAGATCATCTTGAGGTACCAAGGCATCTCTCACTCAAGGACCGACCGCAAATGAAACAGAAGATGGAGCAGCAATTGTAGTGCCATTGCTGGCTGAGGCTGTCTGCATGATCGAAAGCGCAACACATTCTGGCCATGCGCTGACACAGTCAGCCGAACGCAAAACATGTTGCTGGGCACTAAGTACAACTCAGCCCTATTGTAAAATCACTCTGCTGGGTTTGCTGGTTAAATCAGAATTGAGAAAAAAATGAGGATGTGGATTTCCATGAGTGGGCACTTAATACGACCACAAGTACTATATCCAGAAAATCACTTGAAAAAACTCGATAGCCATATTAGGCTTTCAGCTTCCTGCCGCCCAGCAAAAACCTGGATGTGTGAATGGCCCATATTCCTATTCACTCTATGCGTATCTTCTGACTCTGAGAAGTGCGTACAGATAAGCATGGGTTTTTTCCTCGTGGTCTTTCTGTCTTTTGCGCCATTGTGATTCTTGTGTCCGGTCTACTTCAAGTTCAATAACATCGTCCTCATATGGGATACAACATCGCGTAACTCTAACTGAGAATCAGCAGGGGAGCGATCGTGATTCGTGAGCCTGTTTTTTTTCTTGACGAAATTGGCGATTGCCAAGGAAAACGACGTTGAGTGGGCGCCATTTTTTTCGAGCTGTACTGCCACTGCGCATAGTCAATGTATCAATGGAGATGAAGCCATACTTGCTGCCGCTACGAGGGTAGTATTTGTTTTTGCACCACTCGTAGCGTCAGCACGTCTCCGAGTGTAGCCGAAGGTCCTTCAACATCTCCGTATCTATTCTGTGAGAGTTGAAGTTCACAACTTTTGAGAGTGAGAACAACAGTTTCCGTTGTGCTCTACTTTGCTTCTCTTCTGCAAATTTGCAAGCTTAGTCGTTTCTCTGAAAGTGCCAGGTATGAAGGTGAAGTGGCCAACATCAAGAAGAAGACTCAAAGTGTGATAAAATCACGCTTGCGTTCTTGGAGCATCCGGCCTTCACAATCGACCGCGGCTATAATGGCTGGCTTGTACTAGGACGAACTCACTGAACCTGGAGGCAGGAGCACGTTGCGCGACCGGTCCTCCGGCACCAGGCAGCACTGCCTTTGGGTAGGAATCTCTTTGTCCCCTAACGGTCGAAACTCGTTTTCCGAGCTGTCGCAACGTTCGTTCCAGCGAGAGACGAACGGTAGTAACGCGAAGCCGCTGCCGCATGATTGGAAAGTTCTGAGCTTGCTGTAGAGCACCAGCGCGTGCACGAACGTGACGATGAAAGGGGCGCAGTCTCCCTCTTCGCCCGGCAAAGCGGGAAAGAACAGCAAAGGAGCACTGGCTACGGCGACGCAGAATAAAGGCAAGGGTAAGGGCGTTGCAGGAGGAGGTCTGCAAGCAACAAAAAAAGGAAAGGGCGGAAAGCACAAAGCAGGCAAAAAGCCGGAAGAAGCCGACGCGTCTCTCACTTCGCCACGCGGAGCTGCTATGAAGCGAGAAAACTTTGCTGATATCATCTTCTCGCAGGATGCTAAATTCAAATTGCGTCTCATTTTATTTAGAGCCCGTAGTTGTTAGTATTAGTAAGCTGCGAAGCGCGACTCGGATAGTTCGAAATCATGAGCAAACTAGCACCCCCTGTTTCACGCCGACGCGGTATCTGTGAGATGATGCAACGCATACCGGACAGCTCATAAAGATTGATCTAGGCTACGTACTTAATCTTGTCTTGTATGTTGGTTGAAACCGAAATAGTACTCGTGATGAACGTCACTATCTAACATCTTCACCTTCAGCGAGACCAGCGACAGAAGTTTTTCTTTTGATCGTGTGGCCATCAGTGACCGGAAAAAAAGGAAGCAAGGCGGGGTTGGTCGGACCCGGCAAAGACGCGCAAAGCCAGGATAAGAACGACATCACGTTCGATCACACAAATGTAGCGAAAGCAAAAGGCAAGTCCAAGGCAAAAGGTAAGTCGGCAGAGTCGACAGGAAAGAAAGGCGCTCCTAGTAAACCCGCTTCCGAGGCCGGAGCCGGCGAAGACGAAGACGTAGCAACAAAGGGCCCAACATCAAATAACAAGGGCAGCATGAAAAAAGGAAAAGGCAAGGACGCAGCCGTGGCCTCTGCCCCGGTTGGCATAAAGGGCAAAAAAGGAAGTCAGAAGGATTCTGCAGCATTCGGCGCAGACGAAGCAGGAGAAGCCGCAGCCGGGGAAGATGCCGTGGGTGGAAAGGGTGGCGCAAAACCATCTGGCGTCAAGAAGGGTGCATCTGCCTCCAAAAGCAAGGGTAGCAAAGCATCATCCAAAGACGTAGGCGGCCCGCGCCCGGATACCGGCTTGCAGGGAAAAGGATCAGTGGGTAGCAAGGCTGCAAGTAAAGTTGGTAAAGCAGGCGTAAAATCTTCACTGGCGGACGACGAGGACGCCGGAACTATTACGGGCACGAAGGACGGAAAAGGAAAAAAATCGAGCGGCAAACAGGGCGAGCTCAAGGGCATAGGAAAGGGAAAGACAAAAGGTGGAAAAGACGCTGCGTCGATGAAGAAAGGCCCGCAATTCTTGCCAAGCACGCCTCCTGCGAGTACCGAGGGAGTCACTTTGGAAATAATCGGAGCGGATTCCTCTGTCCAAGAGAATGCTGGAGCCAAAGCAAAGGGAAAGAAAAAAGGAGAGAAGGGCGGCAAAGGTAAAAGCAAATCCACTAAGTCGTCTCTCGACGGCGGTGGAAAGGCAATAAAGGGGCAAGGAAAGCAAATTTCCGCGGGTCCGCTTGACTCCAGCGCTGCTTCCCTGGCGGCTCCCGGCAAAAAAGGAGCAAGCTCAAAGAAAGGCGCAGCGGTAGCTAAAGGCGCGAGTAGTAAAAAAGGCGGAGGAGCAAAGCTATCCGATAAAAACGACTTCGGCGGCAAGTTTCTCGGCGCACAAGGTGGTGCCGACGACGGCAGTAGCTTTTCTTTGGCCTTCGAGCAAGATGCGGACATCACCGCGGGCCACGGCGGACCAGCACTGCACCTTGATTATTTACACGGATTTACCGATGAGGCACCACACCAAGGCGATGAACTTGGTGGACGACCTACTGCAGAAGTAGATGATGAACCAGGCGTGTACCACAAAGCAAATCCAACGCCGCGCTTGACCGCGCCTGCCGGCTCGGCTTTTGAAGAGGTGTCGGTCCTCGTCGAGCCTGCCGCGTACTATCCTGTGCAGAAGCATCGTACTAGTATAAA
Source organism: Amoebophrya sp. A120 (assembly GCA_905178155.1). NCBI lineage: Eukaryota > Dinophyceae > Syndiniales > Amoebophryaceae > Amoebophrya > Amoebophrya sp. A120. The sequence goes on along the minus strand of CAJINV010000002.1, from coordinate 11,252,026 downwards.
TTGCAACACAAATTAGCTCAGCATTACAAAAAAAAATTTGTAATGCGGATTTGCCTTCAGAAAAAGATTTGTAATGCATAAAAGCAATTAGTACGAGTACGATACTTTTGCACAGGATACGTACGACACGCCTGCGATCTCCGAGACGGAAGATACGCCCGCGCAAAAAACGGAGCAGAAAATGTTGGACCTGCTGCGCCGTGTTGGGGAGCAAAAAGAGTCTGTTCACACGAGCGAGTGGGACACCTTCGTGTCCTTGACGCTCATGAAGACCCTCCAACTGCAACCACAGGAGGCCGTCGCGCTCGTTTTGTTATCGCCTGAAAGTAGGATAGTGCACTTTGCGGTCAGGTACAGGTGTGAAGTAAACGATTATTTACACAAGTGATATTCAACGCTTGTATTTACTTAGCGCTAAGTAAAGGAGGAGCGCGTTACTAGTTAGTATGGCCAAGGGCAAGGTCTTCTTGTCGGACGCTACACCTGATCCAATTGTGGTCCGCATTTGTGACAATTCCATACCCAAAGCCGTCCCTGTCGCTGCCACCCAGTGCGCTGCAGAGGCAGCGCCGCACCCTGCTGTACGACGTGGTTCTGGAGTCGGAATTTCCTTCCAGCGACGTGGTACTCCAGCCGATGCAGAGCCTGTCCATGGGGTTGCGTCTGTGGCTGTGCGACCTGCTGAAGCAAGACCGGGAAGTTGCGCAGCGACTGACGCAGTTGGACCTGCAAACGAGCTTCTTTTTTTTCGGCCAGTTGCTGTCCACCGGGTGTGCCGACCTCGTACTGCAGCTGCTGACGCGTGTGCTGCAACAAGCGGGTAACGGCAGGGCAGAAACCGCGGAGATTTTCCAGTGGCTTATCACGTCGGACGCGCTGCCGGACCTGATGAACCTTCTCCAGGGTGCGGCTATCCACGCCGAGAAAACAGGAGAGGGACGCAACAGCAGCTCTCGTCTCGCTGGAGGGAGACCTCCCGCCGAAATGATGCAATATGGCGAGGCGGATGCGATAAACATAAAGCCGGCGGACCAGGCCGGCGGACAGGATGGGTCAGCTCCTGACGGTCCTGGTCACACTACCATAGAACAAATGGAAGCTGCGGCAGCACAAGAAGCAAGCGCAATCGCGACTTCATCACCGACTTCAAGGCCACAGCGGTACCTTGCAGCGGGACCACTTTCTGCGTTCAAAGAGGAAAATGCGCGAACAAAGATGCCACGTGGTTCCCGCGCAGGTGTTGGAAGCGGCATTTCTCCAGTCGCGCGAGTGGTACCTCTCGGCGTTTCTAATGGGAACATTTCCGCCGACGCAGTTTCAGCTTTTGTGTACCTTTGCTCAAGAGACGCACAAATAGAGTTGTGGACCCAGTTCCTCCCGGAAATGGCCGATATGGAAACAATTTACCTCCTGGGCCGCTGTTTCCTGGAACGAGCCGACGCAGCGGAAGCGCTCTATTGGCAAGGTGCAAACGATACTACACCACCAGAAACCAAGCAATGAGCAAGAATTTTTACGTGATATTTTTTTCTCAGAAGAATGTTCTTTATTTATGAGGATAAACAAAGGTACACAACATCAACATCTAGTTTTCATACTGCATCAGCATCTTCTGATCCTGAGCCTGATCTACAAAAAAAAAAGAGCTGCTTACGCCTCTATTAAAACAACGCAAGGTGCCCTCGGGCCGCTGTTGGACTTTTGTTTGCAAACGGACGACATTCTTGGCCTCTGTTTCGCGGCGGAGCTTGTCTTGCGCTTTCACGACCGCCAGCTGTCGCCCATGTCTGTGGATGATGCCTGTGCCAGCCTGCTAGAACGACTGCGCGCGGCCGCTTTGGTGTTTCCTGCCACCACGGAGACCTACCAAGCCTGGTCCTGCCTGTTCTTCCTCGTGGAGGCCTTCTGCGAGGCGCAGGTGGTGCGGTACGCGAGCGCAGCGTATCGGACAATTTGCTGCGTGTTTATGGAGAGAGGCATGCTGTTTCATCACCAGCGCGAGCAGGACAAGGACGTCGTTACAGGAGCGGGCTCCTCCTCGACAAGTAGGGCCGCAAGCTCCACCGACCCAATTCGCGCCTTCGCGCTGCGGCACTTGATTCGCTTTCTCGAGCAGCCTATGGCGTTCTCAAACGTTACATTCTCAACTGTTACATGAGTTTCTTTGTAATGCAAGAGTGGCAAAAGTACGGGAGGAAGATTGCGCCTTTTGCATTACAGATTTGGGACGGATTATAGTGCTATTTAGCGCGTCGAGAAGTTGCCATGCAAGGCAGGCTTGTTCGTGTGAATAGTGATAGTGTTTTTGCATGACAAATCATGCAACAGTTGAGAATGTAACGTTTGAGAGCCCCATACAGCCCTACGTCCCCGTCGGCGTATTAGCCGAGCTGCTCCTATGGAAGTGTCAGAATCGAAATTGACAAAATCGAAAGATTTGTGATGCATAAAATCAATACCAGTTGGAGCCTCAGTTTCCAAGTGGCGCATCACAAATTTCGGGAGCACCGAAATCCAGTCTGTCATGGTGTTTGGACAAAGAAGACTGCCCCTGTCACGCTATTCTGGCAGCGCATTGCATACCCCTAAACAGGCTTGCCATCGGTCTCATTTGCCTGCTCCCCAATACAGGCCTTCAGTGCCCTACATTTTATGCATCACAAGTTTTTCGATATTGTCGATTTCGATCCTGACACATCCATAGCTCCTGAAGCAGCTTGACGTGACCCAGGCCCTGTCCCTTGCGGATCTTGATCTCCTCATGGCGCTTGCAGGGCACGACAGGTGCATGTTGTAGAAGCATTAAGCTAGAAGCTTTGCAAAATAAGTGTATAACGTCTGCACATTTTCAAGATTAAGATTGATTTTACATGAAGAAATGCATATTGCATTCGGTTTACCGAAAAACGAGGTCACTTGTTTCTTTCGCGATCATGATTGACACTATGACTCACACTCAGTGACTTCATCCCACTGATGCAAGCTCCTTCGAGCACATTTGTCAACATCCTCGGTGCACGAAATCTAAATCGCCATCAGCACGAACTATCTATCCATCGAACAACATAGGTTAGCGGGGAGCCACGGCATCCGGCTGCTGGAGGTTTTGGGTCAAGCGTGTTTTCTAAATCCACAGTACGCGCGAGCAGCTCTGATTCCTTTTTTGAAGCTGCTCAGGCGCTTCTGCGAGGAAGAATTATTCTGTGTCAAAAGTGCCCAGCCCGAGCTCGGAGTCGTCACCCAGTTTAGGTAGAGGCTGTACAGGGCGACGCAGCATCACCAATGGTGATTCACCATCATACATAATGACACTCGCAGCTACTTGACGATGGTGCCTGCATGCGCATGATCAAGTGCCGTCGGCTTTACAAATAAGACGTCGCGGATTATATGCATCAATCTGCATGCGTCCAGTCCTGAAGTAATGTGAGAAAGAATCCTTCTAGGTGGTGGACAGAAAGCGTTTACACAGAATAAGAATCTGCCCGCAGCTATGTTGAGAAATTGACGCGGATTGGTCTCACCTACGTGCTGAAGGACGGAGCCAAGTGGAGAACTGCTCTGGTGGTGGACCTGCTCACGAAAGTTGGGCGGTTGGGGGGCAATTTGGGAGAAGCAGTGAAACGCCCTGCGGTGGAAGCGGCGATCACCTACCTACGTACCTTCAAAGGGGTGCTGCTGCACCAAAGCCTGCGACACATCCTCGAAGTTTGGCCGGAAGAGCTGAGAACGCTGCAGGACGCGTTTTACAACATAAACTACGACGAGGAGGAAAGTGCTGGACCTACGCGAGTCAACCTCGATGAAGTTGAAGGCGCCGCGGGGTCAGCAACAGCAGGGCCAGGTGCTGCACCTCCACCACTGGACAACTATCTTTCGTCAGGAGCAGCTGCCGGTATGCCTATCGAAACGGAAATCCGCCTAAATCCCGACTTTCTGAATTCTGGTGCCGTTGAGTTTTGATATTCTTATCGTTAGCGTTACGGCGAACGCCTTTCGAAAAATAATACAAAAAAAAAACACAAAGCGAACGAGGGGTGGGCAAAATTGATAAATAAATATGTAAATTGGCTCCCCGTAGTACCAGCGACGTGCTTTTTCTTTTCTTCAATACACTATGACTACGTGCTTCTTCTTTTTGTTCTTCTTTTTGTTAAAAATTAATCGTTGGACGACGACGTCGCAAATAATTATATCAAGTGTGCAAACTCTAGCATGATTCTTAGCACTTCTATTCTAGGTTGATAGTGCAAAACAGAACCACAGAATTATCGAATGACTAGAGACAGAAGATGAGCTTGAAGTTGAACTTGTAAATTGTATCTACCTCGTCCTCGCCCCAGCCGCGAGGGCGAGCATCCTATTTGTATTCTTTCTCAGATTGATACTGCTGACGAAGAAACAAATTGTTCTTGAATGGGACTGGGAGTCCTGGAAAAGTTGAAGAGTAGATGTCGACATATTTCGTTGACGTTGATGAGTCTTGATCATGCCTAAGATACGTGCCCACCGTTGCCTTCCATTGATTGTTCAAAAGAAAATGGAAGCTGCGATAGAGAAGAGAGACAAACACATTCGAGCCTGCAAGCATATCACTTGAGTGTTTTACATCAGAACGAAACCTGCATCAATCTAAGCCATTCATATTATCTTTATCGATCCGGATCCATCCAACATCCATCAATTGCAATCAACAAATCATCATCAAAATCATGAATCCCTCTCGGGAATATGGAACAAACCAGATAGATAATTTTTCTCGATATCGGAGAAAATGATGATAGATTTCGAAAATATATCGATTGATTTCGAAAATGACGATGGATTTCGGAAACTCTTCTTCAAATTATTGACCTACAATTACAAAATTACTTACATATCGAAAAAAATTAATTTCTGAGTCTCGAACTAGAGCCTGAAGATCTTTATTTTTCGAATGCCATTTCTCTATTTCAATCTTTATCTTTATCATTTGAGGTTACATGATGATGAGAATGAACAAGAGAGACAATCTCGGACCGGACCAAAGCGACAATTTCATTAATTTGAGTCAGTCATGCCCAGACATGACAAGAAAGAAAGAAAGAATCGATTGATATAGGAATCCGATTTAATATGATTTATTTTCATCGATCTTTTCTTCGATAGTGTTGCCTTCTATTTTATTCATTTTGATTCAGACATTTGATGTTGATTTGGAGCAAAAAAAATTGGAATTATTCATCAGAATTTGAGTTGAAGAATTTTCATTGGAAAATTTTCCGATAATTGGTTGTGAAATTTTTCCATATTCGTTTTTTTTTTCTCGGAAAATTAAAAATGATATGTTCATTGCGACGCGTTCCGATGAGATAACTAAAAGTGGAATTTCGTGGAATTTTGCGTCTCGAAAATTGGCAGCAGGGCGCTATGTCCCTCGCCCTGGCAACATTGCCCCATTGAGTAGACCTGCGCGATGTTTTCTATCTCGCCCTGGCTCCCAGCCGTTCTTTGTGTATTTTTTTCAGCCAGCCAGCCCCGGGCAAATTCGGGCCAATAAAATCAGCGTAAAAAAGCACTAAGAAAAAAGCTGCGCCGGGTTTCGTCCCATTGGCTTTGTTTATTGATTGGGAAGGGGTTTGCTTTTCGGAAATCCCGAAGGGCGCCGCGTGTTGCCCCCGGGGGGGAAACTAATGGAGCCCGGAGGCCCTGTCCTTTTGTTCCCTATTCCAACGGGTGCCGCATTTGGCTTCTGTGTCCGCCGCGAGGGCGCAGGCCTGCCATTTGCCTTGCCGAAATCGCCCGGCTTGCCGCCGGGGACGGGTTTCGCCGGGTTGCTTCTCGGGTGGCGCTTTCGTGGTCGTGTTTCTCGGCCCGGGGCCTGGGTTTTGCCTTGTTTTTTCCTAAGGGGCCCGTGGGGGCAGGGTGTCGCCCGCCGGTACCGGGAAGCCGATCCCGGCCCAACCTGCGGCCCTTGCTTGGTAGCGGGGCTCTTGTCTGTGGGTCAGAAGGGGTCGAGGGTTTTTGCAGAGGAGGCGGCAGGACTTGCAACGTTTTTCGCAAAATCCCGCGGCCTGACCTCTGCAATAATTTTTGCAATAATCTTTGCAATAAAATTTGCAATAAAAGTTGCATTAATTTGAAAACTA
>CAJINV010000002.1:11235722-11245798 GCA_905178155.1 Amoebophrya sp. A120 | reverse complement strand
TGAGAAAGTCAGTGTCCATCTTCATCGAGATTGATCCATGGATTTCGCATGAGAAATTTGTTTCTCATCATCATTTTTGCATGAGAAATCAAATCCGATTCCCGTCGTCTTTCCATCGTTCATTCTCATTCTCATTCTCATCGTGATTTGAAAGTGTGTCATTTTTTATTTGTTAGATTCTTGTGGTGTTTTGATCGAATTCTGGTTGTTAGATTTCATCTAGAAAGGAGTGAAAATTTGTCATCTCCAAGGTCGATTTCTTGATCGATTCTTCAGCAGAAATTTCCGATCCTTGATGGGATCGGCTTTTGGTGTATCAAGGCCTCTCTTCTGCTGAAGGATCTATCAAGGTCGACTCCTGGATTGGATTGTGAGGTATAGAAAGGTAAAATTTCTAGAATTATACATGTGGTTTGTTGCTTTTCTTCACCTTATGAAAATATAAAGAAAAGCAGTCACTTCTATGCCGGTTCTAGTGAGTTCTGGTCTTTTCGAAAAAAAATCATCTTGAAGGAAATCGCATGGCAATCTTGAAAAGAAAAAATCATAAATCATACATCTAAATCTTACAAGTGATCAAAATACGCATGCTCTTCTCCTTCTAGTCTGTTCGTTTCTTCTGTTCCCCCGACGACAGTGCCGATCCGATCGCGACGAATGCCTCCGAGCTATCGGATCTGGATTGCCGTCGGTTTTGGGTTCTTTTTCAGTAGTAAAAGTCTTTGAAAGTAGTCTAGTTTTGATATGGTTTTCGCCTCTCTTTTGCATTCATTCCGGGGCGAAAATTCGTCATAGTATAGGCTAGATCTAGTGCATTCTAATCGTAATTGCGATGCTAGTAGGCCTCGGCAGTCACTTCAGTTTTCTCATCTTCCCCCACCCGCATGTGGCTAATCAGGATTTGGTGGTCGATTCCCCGCCGGGTTCCTCTGATTTCCAGCGTCATGGAGGGTGGGGAGCAGAACAACTCCTTCGCCGCTGGTTGCAGTTGGTCCGGGCGCTTTTCGGTGGTCGGTTTGTTCTTCAGCGGTCCCGTGTTGGCGTCCTGGGCCTCTTTGTTCAGGACGAGATAATCAACAGCAAAACCGGTTTTGTCATAGGTGCAGATGGTCCAGCTGCGTTTCCCGTGCGTCACCTGCAGCGCCTTATTTTCGGTCCCCAGCAGTTTCTGGATGCTGGCAGTTTCCTGGCGTGAGGTCGATGGGGTTTCTCGGTTGTGCCGCCCGTGCAGGCCGTAAATCGATCGGTCGATCACTCTGTTGAAATCGCCGATGAGGATCCGCTTTCCCGGGCCGGCGAGCCACTGACGCAGGTCCAGGTCCCAGGCTTGGGCCTGCTTCATGCGACGCAACTCCTCCATCGCGTTCACGCTGTACACATTCCCGAAGGTGTGTTCGCCCCCAACAACAATTTCCTGGAAGCGACCTTCATGCTGCACTTCGGAGTTGAAGCGGGTCGCGCCAAAATATTCGTGTGGGAGGTCTCTGCGGGCGAGGGCAGCAGTGGACGAATAGCCGATCTTGGAGACGCTCGGGCGCAGGTAGATCGTGTAATCGGAATCCAGTGCGTTGAGCGCGTCGCGGGCTTTCGTTTCCAGCGACGGGGAGACTTTGGTCTCTTGTAAAAAAATCAGGTGGGGCTTCATCTTCAGAATTTCTTCCAGGTCCAGCAGTCTCGGGCCGTTTTCGATCGAAGCAAACAGTCCATCGAGGTTGTAGGAGACGATCACGATTTCCCCCGGTGGTAGGATCTCCGGCTGGCGACGCAACAGGGGCGGGCGGGCGGGCCACTCGCGGTCGAGCGTTCCCAGCTGCACGAGTTCCTTTACGCGTTTCGAAACTTCGCCGGGAGTCAGGGCGGCAGTCAGGTAGGCCAGGATCGCAGGCTCCGTAAGCGGGAGGGCGCGAACCATCGTGATCGCCTGCGGTTGCCCGAAGCGGATTCTGCGGCCGAGCAGGCAGCCAAGCACGACCGAGTTGGCATTCCGATGCTGGACGACGAAAATCCGGGGCAAGAACTTCATTTCGTATTTGGACCGATCGGGTTTCAAGCGGATCACCGTGTCGCCGGCAGTCAGGTCCTTGTTGACGGTTTTCTGGGCTTCGCGCTTCACGCTTCGACCGTGATTGAAGATGCGGCTCGCGACAGCTTCGAAGTCGGTTTCTCGGCGTTTCTTGATCGCGAGCGAAACTTCATCGAGCAGATCCCCCTCGACAGTTGTGGAGAAAACAGCTTCGTTGGCGGCGATCGGCGCTGCAGCACCCCAGTGCCGTTCGACCAGCGATGCACCGGCATAGCTGCCCCGCGGTTGGATTCCGAGGAGGTAACCAGCACGGCGGACATGGTCGGACCAGTTGGAAGGCAGGAACGCCATCGCATCTTCTTCCTGTGCTTCGGCTTCTTCGGCTGCTTGTTTCTTCCCTTTCGGGCCGCGCTTCACGTTGATCTTTTTCTTCTCGGCCACCAGCTTCATACTCGGGTCGTCGAGGACAACAAACAAAAACTCGCCGTCCATCGTGTTTCGTCGCTCCAGTCGGAAACTCGGCGGAGCCAGGGCGTGTAGCAGGCGGATCAGAAAGTTGAGCAGGTGGTGAGGGTGTTCGACCATCCAGTTTCCGGACGCGAGGTAGTGCGGACTCTTCCAGGTCTTGACCTCGTGCAGGGGGTCGATTTTCTGGATGAGCGCGTTTAGGGTGTCCAGAAATAGACGCCCGAAATGCGACCCATTGTCGCATCGGATGTAGGAATACAGTGTGAAAGTTGCCAACATCAAGCGGAAGACGCAGTCGGCGGCCGTGGCTGCCGTCGCGTCCGTCGTCGGCTCCGCCCATGTCAGCTCGCTTCGTCCGTCGGTGGCCGTAAAAATGCTGCTGAACTCGTCACCGGAAGCAAGGCCACAGATGTAATCGATAAACAGCACCTGTCCCCGGTGCCTGAACAGCTCCAACCGTGGTTGCAGTCGCACTGAGCTCGGGCCTTGTTGTGCGTAGGGGCTGAGGCTGCAGTAGATGCATAAGGATACGATCTTGGCACAGAGGTCCAGCAATCCGCCCTCGACAAAGAATCCTTTTCGCAGTGTTAGGTGGTAGAGGATGCCTTTCCGTCCGTGCGAAACCGCATGGATCGCACTGATCACAGCAACTGCGATGCTGGTATGGTCATAGGTCTGGCCCTCGAAAATAAATTCTTCAGGTTCTACAAGGGTGGGCAGCAGGATCTTCCAGCCGTGGAGGGGGACGCGAAATTGCAGGACGTCGCCGCAAAGGCGGTAGGACGGGAGTCGCTCCAGCATCGCCATCGCCTTATTCCGTTTCGGGCGGAGGCCATGCTTCTTCGCAACCGCGAGCAGATGGGCGATCTGCTCCTCTTCTTCCTCGGATCGGGCGACGGCCTCGAAGGCAGCAAATTCCAGAACGAACTGGCGCTTCTGGGTCTCCGTTAGAACTTTTTTGAAATCGGGCTCCAGGTGCAGGAGGGCGATCAGCTTCCGCGCGAACAGGAGGTAGATCGTGTTCGGCCTCCGTTTCTCGAGAAAACTGTCCCCGACCACCAGAAACATCAGAGCACCGCCCCACCGGCGGATCTTTCCTTCCATGATGTTTCCTTCATCGTCTCGCGCGACCCGGATCTCGACGAACCGCGTCGCATTCTCGGCGGTATAGGTTTCGTCTTGCCCTTCGCCGACGAGAATGTGGATGGTGGACCAGACCCACTCGGTCGAACTCGCGGGGAAGATAACTCGCTCGAGTTCCGTCGCGGTTTTCCAAAGGATGGAGTCCGCCTGGGCATCTTCGTCAGGCAGTTCGTCCCCGGGCGTCGATACTACAACTTCCGAGGCGTCGACAGTTCCCAGGCTGTCGAGGAGCGCATCGAGTTCCTTCGCGCCTTTCTTCAGTGGCCCCATCTCAGGCGGTTCGGCTTGAATCTCGACCGGATTCTGTCCGTACTCCACTTCGACCGACGGGGACGCATCGGCAGGCCCGCGATCGCAAAAGCATTGGAAAAGGAAATAGTTCTTGGAGTCGAAGATCACCCGCGCAGTCGGGCAGGACGGGTGCTCATCGTCGTACAGCCTGGCGCCGCGTGGGAGATGCATGCTCCGCGAGAACCAGACCGACTCTGCGTCCAGTTCCGCACGGGGTGGCAGGATTTTATACTCTCGCCATGTTTTGCTAATAGGGTGGGATAGGTCGTGGCCGAGCATCTGGCGGATCAGTCGGTAGGCCCGCTCAGGCGGCCCGGCCTTTTTATTTCGGTTCGTGAACCCATATCGAAGCCACCGATCACCACAGGGTGGGAGGATGTACTTCGGGCGGAGGGTCACGACGAGATTGTTGCCCCGGACGTCGTCCTTCCGGCGGCAGTGGATGTGGAAAGCCCATTCGGGAAGCCGGAGCGGGGCGACTTTCTCCTTGCTGTCGTCGTCCGGATTCAGCAGCTGTTCTTCATCCTCCGGGGGAAGGAGATGCTCGTCCGCGTCCGGGCTTGCCGCGGGGGCGTTGGCGTCCTCCATGAGAGCATCTCCATCATCAAAAATATCATAAATTCGGTCTGTTTCATCGTCTTCGTTTTCTTCTTCGGTAGCTGTTTCGCCGTGTTTGCAGACGTTCCGCCCGGTGGGGTTTGCAGTGACTTCGTCGGCCAGGGCGGCAGCAGCGATCGCAACTTCTTCCGCCGCTTCCTCTGGGGATGCGACAGGGGCGACGTGCGCTTCCTCGTCCTCTTCGCGGGTGGCTGCGGGTCGGGTCTGCTTCGGCTTCGGCGCTGTTGCCGGGGGCGAAGGGTCGGACTCCTCCGATTCGACGACCGGAAATCCGGACAGCAACTCCTTCCAGACATCCGCACACCAGTTGATGGGCCACGTTACAGCCTCGAAGAGTCTATTTACTCCGACGCAGTCCACCACAATCCGCCCCAGTAGCGACTTTTTCCGTTTTGCCAGGAACATACTGGATATAAGTGACGGGGCCCCGGTCTGGGCGGCCTTCTTAAACCAGGGCTCGATAAACCCCTCGGACATGGCTTCCTCGATCAGGAACCTCATGATGTGATCCAGCACGCCAGGCAGGCTGAAACGCCGCGAGACACCGGCGGAGGCCCGCGGGTTGATCGGGTGGAATGCTTTCGCGATTCGGACCGTCGGGAAAGGCTGGCCCGGGGCCCACAGGGCGGCGCGGAGGACACAACAGATTTTGACGAAGCAGCAGCGCAGCTCGAACGGCATCTCGGCGGGGAGCGTATTCAGGAGCGTATTGCAGATCAGTTGGTGGAAGTCGCGGTCTGACAGCTTTTCCTGTGCGGCCTCCTTTCGCTTGGTAATCTCCGCGTCGATCTGTTCCTGGGTCGCGTTTCCACTGATCGCGTTTCTGACCTTCGTATCGGGGCCCGGATCTGCGACCTGTTTCTCTTGGTTGGGTGCAGGACCGACCTGATGGAGCCGACAGCGCGCATGCTTGATCTGCTCCCCCGAAACGACGTCGCGAAGGACCACGCGGGGCTTGACAGTTTTTTTATGTTTTTCCAGTAGGGTAACTTCAAACCGGACCCCTTCCTCGAGTTCCGCGGGCGTCGCAGTTATCGGGGCGCCGGGGATCGATACCATCGGCGCAAACGAAATGTCGACCGAGACCGCTTGTGGTAGCGGAAACAGGGTGCTACAGTCGATGCGGACGACATGCTCCGACGGCACGAAGGGCTCCAATACCGATGGGTCCACGGTCCAATACTCGGCGTCGGAAGACGGATCCGCCGGTGGCAGGCTGGCTAGCAAAAGTATTTCCTCCAGGTCCGGGTCCTCCGGGATCGGGGCGCCTTCAAACCGCTGAAACAGGTCCTTGACTTTCTCCTTCCATTCTTCGTGGTTCGACTCGACGCCATCGGGCTTCGCTTCCGTGCCGGATCGGGATCCAATGTCTTCGAGGTTACTGGACGACCCAACGCGGTGCACCCGGTAACAGAGGCGGCCGGACAGCGCGGAATGGATTTCCGAAGCCATTGACGACAGGGACCGTTCCGTCCTGACATCCTGGGAAGACGTGATCAGCTCCCGGATACCGGTGGAGCTGCAATCGAAGAAAAGGATAAAGGGCACCGAAAGCGGAATCTTTGGTAAGATTTCCCGGACAAAGTGGAGCAGGCCCAGCAATTCCATTCGACCTGACGAGTTTGCGTTTCGCTCTTGTTCCTCTTCGGAAAATCTCTTGTGGCCTGCAAAGATAATCGCGTCCCGGCCGCGCTGCCGCTGGATACCGAAGACAGACATCCCCGGGCGGCAGCTGTCGATCCCGAAACGTGGAATCCCGCCGGTCGTTTTCCAGTTGACGGCGGCGAGTTCATCAAGCTCCGATAGCAGCACCGCCTTTCGCAGCTCTGCCTTACAGGACTCGAAGTACTTCTTTGCTGTTTCGTCGGCTGCCAGCTTGGTAATAGGGATCTTCCCCAGTAGGTACTTAGAGAAGTGGTCCAGAATCTCGGGCCAATTGCGGACGGCGTTCGACATGTAGTTGGCAACACAAACGAACGACTTCAGTTCCTTCACGCTTCTTGGCATCGGCAGGGCATCGAAAGCGGCGACCTTCTCTGGATCCGGGCGCCGGCCGCGGGTCTTGTAGCACAGCTCCCAGCCTAGGATGTAGACCTTCGCCTTCACCAGGATTTTCGACAGGGAAAACTTGAAGCCGGAAACGCAGGCCCGGACCAAGTGCTGCGCGAGTCGAATCAGAAGGGCAGCAGGTGAGTCGGCCCGGCTGTTGCAATCGTCCATGTAGGGCACGGAGTATCTCGATCCGGAGGGTTGGCCACTGATCAGGGAGGCGATTAGGTCGTCTTCGGTACTGGTGTCGTGGCTGCAATAGTCTCGATAGGTGCAGGCTGTTGAAGCGGTGCCATGCTGGTCCTGCAAGTCGGCGGCCGCTTGGTGGCTGCTCATCTGTGTGATGGTGTCCAGCTGGGCCGCCTGAAGCGCCGGATCCGTCAGCGAACCAAACACAAGAGCCACCCACATCGAGTATAAAGCGGGGGCAAAGATGAGCCCCAAAAACATGCGGAGGGGGGAAAAAACTTTATTCCCATACCCTAGGGCCAAGAATCCTTTCAACATTTCATGTAGGAGGAACTGCAAAAATCCCTTGGCATGATCAAGGCAAAGCCAAGAGCCATGCTTCATGGTGTCGAGCCAGGAGTATGGTCCACCCACCCAGTTGCTGAAGCGAAGAACCCCAGCGACGATGAGGCCCACGAGCTGCACGACCAGAACATACTGGAGCCATCCACTAATAGGGTCGGTCTCCAGCTTCGGATTTCTCAGGCCGTCGGAGGTTTCCACATCCTGCACCCAGTTCCAAAGCTCTTCATGTTCGGCGCTGACCATGGAGGATCGGAAAGTCGGGATCTTTGGCTTCTCATCTTCGTCGCTGCACCCTGTTTCGACAAAAGAGTACTGCGACAGTCGCTTGACGTTCTTTCCCTCCTCGAAGTTCTGCATCCTGGTCATCCTGATAAAATTTTCTTCGACCGTTCCCCATGTGACGGATTTCGCGGTGGCAGACTGGTGGTCAGCGATGTTACCCTCCGGGCCGGAGCTGGTGGTAGCAGGATCGGGGCCAAGACCGGGCGGAGCGGCGATCATCTTCGTCTTCGGGGTCCGCTCGTTGTTAATCCAGTGCGGGCAGCGTGGTACCATCAAAGGTTCTCCGAGCGTAGTCCGGGTAAAGGAGTAGCAGCCATAGAGATCGCACAAGCTCTTCGGGTCGTTCATCTGGAATCCCAGTCGCGATAGATCGGCCATTCCCGCGATCCAAACATCATCTTCGTAGGTCCAGTCGACCAGCAGGATCAGGAATTTTGCCTGGACGACAGCGGCCTTCAACTCGGAATCTCCGGCCGGTTTGTCGAGCTGCATACTTGCACCTTTGGACATATCGAGGAGAGAAGTCGGAAACCGCCGGCGGAAACAGTGCGGCGCGACACTCGGCGCGACGGTAATATTTTCTTCCGGGCCGTGCCACTTGCCAGCCGCGTTCCATCCGAAAAAAACAGCATCGATTTCTACGTAGCGGCAGTCGTCGTTGAAAACACCAGCGGCGGGCGTCCCGAAGCCGGTCATCTCCTTCTTGTTCGGATTCCGCTTGATCTCGAAGTTGCGAGACTCGAACCACTGCCGATTTCCTAAAGAGTTTCCGTAGAGCCAGCGGCCGGCGCCGTTTCCGGAGTCCGGCAACATCGAAACGATCTGGGTCCCCATGTTGTTCGGGAGCTTTATTCCACACGCAATGCGGTTGCTAAGCGGGTCACGCTCCGTCGCTCCTCCTCCGGGTGTCAGAAGCGGGGCCGTAGGCGCTGGTCCCTTTCTTGCACGATAGTCGTCCGGGCACGGGGCGGCAACAGAATGGATGGCACGCAGGGCGGACGTCGAATGCAAATCGGCGACAGCAGCGGCCGCAGCAGCTTCCACGGCGGCAGCGGCGTCCTTCGTAGCGGGACCCTCGAGAGAAACGGACAGCCATGGGTGGGCCGATGCTAGGTCGGACAAAAACTTATTGTACCAAACAGGGCCAAACGCGATCGGGTTGCTGTCGGCGTGCGGGAGGTGGATGAAGAAATAATCTGCCATGCTGTTCCCGGTCTTGCCGACCGGGATAACGTTGATCCATCCGCGGTCCGAATCCTGCCGCCAGTGGTCCGCTTGAATAACCGAATGCAGGAACTCATCGCGATCGTCTTCGGAAGCAAAACCCCACTGGTATGCCTCTCTTTCGATCGGAGCCTCCGCAGTCTCATCGGGTTTCAACTTCTTCGTCGGGGGTTCGCACTCGTCATCGCCGGTCGCAGTTTCTTCCTCGCCCTGTTTCCCGACCTGTTCCGATGGGAGGGCAGCATTGATGTCGATAGTTCCGGCGAAGCTTCCGATGCTGGATCCCGAATGGTAGAACGCGGAAAGCGCAAGCAGTTCCATGCGGTTTTGCGAACTCGCACACCAGTGCTTGTCTTCAGGAGAAAACTCGACATGTTCTTCGCTCGTGATCAGGTCGGCGCCAGAAAGACGGAGGGTAGCACCATCGGAGTTGACGTCGATCGCCGCGGAAGGAAGGTCCTCAGCGCCGGCCGCGCTGGGCCGGGGCGCAGGGTATTCAAAATCATGATCATCCAGCTCGTAAGGGACTCGCATCCTGCTGATGTTGAAAGGAGAAAGAATGGTCGACGAAGTCGCAGCGGGAACAGCTGGGCGCGGAACGACAGGGGTCACAGTGGTCGAAGCGCCTACGCGGGCCGTCTTGAAGTTCTGGCAGTAGGCCTCGACTCCGCCCGCAGCTTCTACCATGCTTGTCAGTCGTTTAGCCAGCTCCGGAAGTTTCCCAGCCTTCCAACGCGGCCGGATTTCCGCCTGACACCATTCCATTAATCCCGCTTCCTGCATGACTTCCGGCACGCCACTTACTTGACTTGCTTCGCCAAAGACGTCGTCGTAGGTCCAGCTCTGATCGGCGAGGGACATTATGCATTTTTTGTAAAGTGAGTTGAGTTGGTTCTTTTTCCCGGTGCTGGTACAGCGCCCGGCGGGCATTCTGGCGCCTCCTTCTCTTCTCCATCTCGCGATCTTGTCCGGACAGAGCCACTCCTGTGCTCCGCTTTTGCGTCGGACCTTGATACTGGCATGGCTGCACCCACATTCTTCACAATCGATCTGCTTAGGTGGGGTCGAATAGGTGAAGTTCGCAAATGCGATGGTGCACACAAAGCATCGATGATCTTTATCGTCGTGCCCTGTCGAGTTACATTTCTCGCGACCCTTGCCCTTGGCATTTGTGTCCGACCGGACTACTTCCGCGAAGGTAGACTTGTTTTGCTTGTCGGCAGCTGCGAGCGCAGCACCAAGGTCGAGGTCGTCAGGTTCAGCAACACCGGCGAGGTTACGGGAGGCGCCGCGGCTGTTCGGGGCTGTTTTCTCTGCCCAGAACTTTGCTTGGTCCAGTTCTAACCCTGGACGAGCATCCTCCTTAAGATACCCAATCAGAGTCGACAACGACAGGGCCGCGATTTCATCAGCCGAAAACCGGTAGACCTCCTCAAGCCGTCGG